>JABASF010000525.1:0-39046 GCA_019776145.1 Harlomillsia oculata
TCCCACTTTTTCGGTTCTATTGCCTCGTTTGCATTGCAAATCACACTTTGTTGCTTCACTCTCACACAAGGTGAAAAATACCCAACTGGAGGAAAAACTGCCGTTTCAGCTAGAAAACCCGGGGTTCTCTCTCGTATGGCTTTCACTGATACGCCCAGACTTTCTATGTTTTGTAACAGGGCTCGGGTGAAATGAGAAAGTGCCCGTGTAAATCTTAAACAGAGGAAGGAAGTGTACAAAAGTAAAAAAAATGTTCAAAGTTTGAATCCAAAGTGAAAGGGAAACTGGAGAAAATAAAGTGAGTGAGTGACTCTAATTCCTCCCAGGACTATAATGGAATTAGACTGTCAGTCGAACTGTGTTTAGGATTAGTAGAGCGAAAGGCGGGTCTCATGAGGGCTGGTGAAAAAGGACGAAAGATGGGTTGCACTAGTAAGAAACGGATTATTTGATATCAAGGAAAAAACGGAAAAACTGTCCAATGGGATTGAGCATATAAGAGATCATCATCATCCCTATTTTTTGAAAAGAAAGGTCTCTTACAATAAAACATTTACTTCTAATTCTTCTTATGTTTTTCATTACTTTCTCCTCTAAATAATAGTATCCGACATATCGTTCACCAGCAATCGACTTGATTTAATAGAACGGACAGGACATTGAAAAGCATTCTCCTTAGTTTAAGCATTATTTATGATCTGCTTTCTTATTTCCAATGACTTTGGGCAATTTAAAGATTCGTCCGAAAAGTTGTACCGCCTGGATTATTCCTTTCTCACTCGCTTCCCAGTGTTTGGATTGCCTAATTTTCTCCATTTTCTTAACAAATGTTTAGAAATGTTAGTGGACAAGCGACAAGAAAAATCCGACAAGACACTATTACTTTTTTCCCATGGACTTTTCTCCTTGTATACGAAAGTGTTATATTTATCTTACACGTCGCAGCATCCAAAAAGCGAGTTCGAATAGGACAAAATCCCCCTTTGTTATTACAGACGTAAACGTAAACCCTAATAAAACTCGAGACAAGTTTTTTGTGTTGTACACAAGACGGCTTGGCTGTTACGTAGTATTTGAGTTTGAACGAGGCATCGTGTTTCCTATTTCCTTCCGAAAAGTTAAAATAAAGCCAAGTTTGCAATGGAGGAATGCTCAGGCAAAGCCAAGCCCGGGTACAACAACAACGGAGCCAAAGCTTTCTCAGCTGCATGTGAGACTGTGAGAAAATCGGTTCTTTCTAGTATCCGAAATCTCGGTGTCTGCTCAGGTTACTTTGGGAGAATGGATGAATCCCTCCTGGTCCTTATTACGAGGCAATTTGGCAGAAAATCTGATTTATTGACAACAGCTTTAAAACTCGGAATGGCTTTCCCAGCTTTCTTCCCTTATGCCTTTATTCTCGTTTTCCCTCACATTTGGATTTTGAGCTTGGCATGGCTTTTACTATGCTTTTACTTTTCGGCGAGAAATCAGGCGGAACAGGAAGAAAATTCCCGGGTAGTACGTATTACATACAACATACCTTGAGTATTATGAGAAAATCGGGATTGTATGCCTTTTAGTGATTTTCCAACATGCAACAACAACAGCGTTTGTATTATTGTATCCCATTTTGTTGATTTGTCCATTCTCATTTCTCGTCCACCTTTACGGTTGACTGATTTTCCCTCCTTTTGATCTTACGAGGTTTCAAAACCAAAATTTGGTCAAAGCAATGTTTGTTGTGTTTAGCAATGCGCAATACTCAGAAATTGTGGTTTTGCAATGTTTACCACTTAAACTTTCTGCTAAAACTCTCGGGAAGACTTTCAAGTGTCGACGAGAAAGCGCTTTTCCATGTCCCTCTCACTTTGTGGACTCGAAAAGCTTGCAGTTTGCTTTCCTTAGTACTTACTAACTTGTCTTTTGCTTGTGTTTTTATTTTACCAGGGTAAAATTTTTGGTGTTGCACCGATACGGTTCTGAGGACTTACAAAACTCAAAAAAACTTTTTTGGTGGTTTTAGCAATGTTTTGTTTCGTAGGAAAAAGCCGTGAAGAGTATAATTGCTTTGGAAAACTTTGTCGTGTCGTGTTGAAGAGAAAGTTGTCGCTACTACTAATACAAAGTCGTCGTTGTCGTTGAGGAGTCGAAAGGGTGCGAACGTGTGGACAGATGAGATGACATAGGTCGCATGAAAAGTGAAAAGGATCGTCTCTTCACACCAAAACACCGGGAGAAAGGAGACTTTTCTGTCTACGAACGCTTCTGGTGCTTTGCGACTTTTTTCTCTTTTCTCTCCCCTACTATTTCTTAAGAGAAAATGTCATTCCTTGTCGCATTTACTTTCTTCACCCAAAGGAACTCCCTCCACGTTTTTTACAGATCCCACTTGAAAGTTAAGGAAGTATGGAACAAGCCGCGCATAAAAAGGATGCCGTGACAAAGTGCTCTGGTCAAACTGTATTCGTAAAGGCTAGGAGATGATGCTTCCCCAGCTTTCTTTCCTTTTCTTACTCAGTCAGAGTGAAAACGTTTCCAAAAAAATATAGTAATAGTAGTACAAGTATAGAAATCCCCGTTTAAAAAAACCTGAGACTTTTGGCGTGACCAAGGAGGACGACGAAGTATAAAAGAGGAAAAAGAAGCTGTGAGCAGTTTTTTTATTCTGCTTTTGGTTACAAGGAAAAGAAAAGTGCCATTAAAAGATGTTTGCATTATTCAACAAGTTTTGAGATCAATTTTCCTCACGCCTTTTTCTCCTTGAGCCACAAACCTTATGGCTTTTCCGTTTTTTTGGGACCCGAAAAAAGCCACTTCCACTTTCGCAAAATAGACCTCATGCAATGCCACTCGACGTTTTACCCCGTCGTCACTGCGTTGTCGTGTCGCAAAAGTTGGCGACGTCATTCCCTAAGAGTATACTTTGTGTATCGAAACAAGTTTAGTTTTTAATGTCGACAAAATATTTCAAGAAAAAACTCCTATTTATTCAACAGACGACGTACGTAGACGAATTTCCCACGTGGGAGCATCTTCTTTCTATCTACATCATCAAAAGGTTGAGAAATATGAGTAAATGAGCTTTATGCATTTTGATTGTTATGCAAAATACAGTGGAAATGCTTTATTACTTCAATGGAAAAGTGCAATAAATAAGGCATATAAATAAATGTAATTTATAAATATGAATAAATATAAAGTTTACCATCTTTGTTTGCTCACTATCATTATTATTTGCCAAATGTAGTCAGTTGTAATTAGTATACTAGGTAGTAGCATTCTGGGGTCAAGTAATCAAAGACAGTCTATTTAATTGTTCGGAAGTTGACCAATGACTTGGTCAACATAGCCTCTCGGACCTGGTTGACGTACAAACTGTGCAGGAGTCTTTGTGTAAGTATCCATAAATCCACCCATTTCCATCCAGAAAGCATTCGTTTGTGCATTCATTCCACCGCGATGATCCAAACGTCGTCCATTTCTGCATGTGTCATCGCATGTGTGTTGGGTTTCTGTTATTTCTTTCCACTTTCCTGACGTGGTTCTGCACCACTGATTTCCATAATTTGCTCCTCTTACTAAGTGACCCAGGTTTGGTTCGAAGTTTTCCAAGAAGGAATAACTAATTCCAAATGAAATTATTATTTACAAATGAAATATGAGATAGTTATAAGATCCTGGCATGAGTAAAAACTCATTTCTTACAATGACAACCACGGAGTCCATCTACTTATGGGCTTCTTGAATTTACCTACCATCACAAAATTGCCACCTTCTGGGGCGATCCATGCTGAAAAGAGTTTATGTCTGTCACCAGCTTTCGTTATTCTTACAACAAACCGGTACCTTTTGTTGACGTCCCACATCATATTTTGTTGAATACTGGATCCGTAGCCTTCATGTCCAAAGTTGGCAACCGTAGCGTGTCTGATACTGTGCAGCGTTTGCACCCGCAAGTTACTAGGGATTTCATTGCCGGTTCCCGATTTCTGCGAGTTGTAATCACTCCAAACGCTAAAAATGACTTTTCTTGTATATTTGTCATTATTCTATTAACGGAAAAACGAAAAACAAAAAACTACAAATCCATACAGACATTTGGTTCGTAAACTAGACCCCAATGAAACCACAAACCTGTATGCCGAAGTACCCTCCGTCAAATCCAATAGCCATAAAATAAGAACCCCATTGATTTTGAGTAGGATTGACCTTGATTTCCGTATAGCAGTACTCGGCTTCATCACCTTTAAAGTCAAAGTTGAAATGCACGGATGGTCCGCGTCTCCCAAAATGGTAGCTGAATCCGGGTCGAATGTAAGTTATTTCGTTGTCGGGGTCTTTGTTTCTCACAATCACATGAGAAAATACCACTCTCCCTGGAGATCCGTAAAGATCCGTTTTCACGTACCCCTTCTTTCCGTCAAATTCTCCCGGAAGTTGCACTTCATGCCATCGTGAATTTGAAACCTTGATCACGACCTCTCGCCCACCCGTTTGTACCCGCAGGTCCTCGGAACGTCCAGAAACGCTTCTACATCGAATCGCCATAACCAGTTTCTGTTGCTTGCTCATGTGATAAAATACTCGAACATACTTGCCGGCAAAGCCGGTTTCATCGTCTTTCACTACATATGAGTTTTGGGGGCTTTGACTATTAAGATCTATCAATTCGAAAGCATTTCCACCGGCTGGGATACCTGCGGGATTATAAAATTATAATATACGATTCTTATCAGATTCCGAACGTTATATATTATATTACAGTGATGTCAACTTATTAGTGTGACTTACTTTCTGTTCCAACGGAGCGTCCCAAACCAACCACGTCATCTTTAGTGGCATTTGTATAAAACCTGGAAGCAGGTCGATTGTCTTTTGGACCCTTGCGGCCCTTGCCCTTTTCAGTGTAAGTAGACTCGCGCCGTCGACGGTCATTGTAGTTTTCATACGCCGCTTCATATTCTTCCCATGTCATGGGAGACCCATCTGGACCGGTGACAACTTCTCTCCGCCATGTAGGATGCTGTTCATAGTCGACCTCCATTTCAAATTCTTCACTGGTCACAATGTCTGGCGAAATTACAAGCGCAAGGGTCACGAGTAACCAGGTAATTAAAATGACAGACATCATTTGCAAGCTCAAAAGGATTATTAATAATTAATAACTACAATCAGTATTATTACGGAGTAATAACGGAGTATTTAAGCGAATCACAAGACCCGATCGAAGCCTTTACTAACTATTACTCGAACCAATGGAAGACTTTTTCGTAACCTATTTTCATTCTGTATTCAATTCACGCTGTATAGAAGCACATTTACTAGTTCGCATTAGTTTGTTTCACATTTCCATTTAAGCTGTACCTTTACCAAAAGGAAAGACAAAACCCCGGAAGAACCCAATTGAATTGAAGAATTGAAGTTTGTTTACATTGGTTTATTTTTTAAAAATTGCAATTTCATATAAACCTAACGAGGTTAAAAATGCATGCAAATTCCAAACGATAAGATTAATCTGTAAACCTAGCTGTAAAACTCAATGTTCAACTCCTCACTGTCCTCATACCTTTTTCTCTTTTAGTCACAATCCTTATGGCTTTTCCGGTTTTTTTGGCTCCAAAAAAGCCACTTTCACTTTCATGAAATAGACCTCATGCAATGCCACTCGACGTTTTAACCTGTCCGTCGTCACTGCGTTGTCGTCGTCGTGTCGCAAAAGTTGGCGACATCAGACGTCATTCTTTAAATCGAAATAAATTTAGTTTTTAATGTCCACAAAATATTTCATGATAAAACAAACTACTATTTATTCAACAGAACAATGTATATGGCATGGAACGAACTTATTACCATACGAGTCATACGACATATATAGTACTATAGACGACGAGTCGACACGATTTACTCGAAAAACTGTTCTATGCACTTTACGCTATGTACCTAAATGACCCTTTTGTGACATGCGACCTTTGACATGACGTTTACAACGTGCTGAACATCTCACGTAGGGAAGCGATGAGAGGAAATAATAGATATTGATGACAATGAGAAGTCCGAAACGACCAGAATAATAAAGTAGGGTGGATCGTAAGTGTCGCAACAGTCGCAAGTGACACAGTGTCGTGTGTCCTGGTGTGTCGTGCTCTCAGCCATATTTCCCGGTGCAAATTCAATTACATCTTCTCTGCATGCCAAATGACAACGAGTTCTGGTGATTCCGGTCTCAGCACACAACATAGAATAAATGGGGAGAGTTTCCAGTTGTCACACACGCGACGGAACAAAAAATTTTCTCGGATTCCGTTTTATTTCTTTTTAACTTTGTTTTTGAACCAAGTCTTTTTGTTCAACTGCTACCTCATGTTTGAAAATGTTAATGGGACTAGAAAAATAGTTCTTAATTGTACATTATAATTTTATTACATTATCGTAAATCGTAGCTCTAAAAGAATGAGTACAAAAATATCGATGTCATCCTATAGAAAACATCCGTAGTATTTCTCTGGCTGTTTTTAGCTTAGTGCTTCATCTTAGAAAAGGGGTAAAAGTAAAGAATATGTTTGAAAATGTTGGTCCATCTGCGAAACTTTACAAAGGAAAGCAGCACAAGGAAAGGAAGGAAACGTAAACAGCAAATACATAGGAATTACTTGGTGCTTTTACGCAACAGCACAAAATCCTCCTATCTTCCTCAGACAGAGAGCAAACTGAGTTGTCGCAAAACTTTGTCGACAGTTTCGTCGCACTCTGCGAGTGTCAATTACATTAAGGGTCGAGTTGACACGCTGAGTATTAACGGTCTTTGTCTATAACGTCGTTTCGTTCAATTAACACCAATTTTGAAAATTTCATTTTCACACAGTGCCATTCTTCCTTTGAAAAGTGAGCTCGGGAGAATACTTTTTCGGGCTTTTGTGTACACGGATGACAAAACCAGCTCAAAATGATGATGATAATTATAAAGAAAGTATGCCGTATGTTTTTGTGTGTCGCATTCAAGTGTGTTCATCCGTCACAGAGCAAACTGAAGCAGAAAAAATAATTGTGTCATTGTCACCATGTGACGAAATGAACCGGAGGTTTTTGTTCTGAGACTACAATTTCCACCATCTGCGTCCCATTCATTCACCCAGATAGGAAAAAATGTTCTCCTCATTGCATTGGTCATGGACGACCAAGTCATCACGATAAAGGGGAGAATTCCGTTTTCCTACAAACGATGCGACTCTGACGTTGACGTTGAAGAAGTTGTCGACACTTTTTTTTCACGACAAAGTCGTATCGTGCCGTGACCAAAAGTGCCCCTCATTCCTCGCACTCACAGGACCACTTTTTCCCTTATACGATTATCACTTTTCTTATTACACTTGCCATTTTCCACACGAAATACCGCAGACAAAGTTGTCTTGTCCAAATTGCCGAGTGGGTGTGATTTGAGCAAATTTCTCCAGAATTTTTGGAGACGCAGGTGACCAAAAAGGAGGGAAAGTACACGTCATTCCACTCGAGTGACGATGGACAAGGAGATTTTGAGTGGTTGAGACTTCAACTTCACATCTTCAACTTTTTTTGGTCAGTGAGCAGCCGGCCAGCTGAAAACCAAAAGCTTTTTTTCAACTGGAACAAAAATATTATATATTCATACTAAGGCTTTCCTCACTTTCCGTTGTGACGTCACGCTACGCACAAAAAGTCAGAGCCGAGAGCACCTCACCTTTTCACCTTCCTTGAAGGGAAAGTAATTTCTCCTGGTTATTTCCTTTTTTGCTTTTTCTTTGGAAAAAAGGCATTATTACCGTACTTTACATCACATTAAATTACCCAAATAAACAAAACAATCCTGGAGAAAAGCCTGGAGAAAACGAAAAAAAGAACCATTGTGAATTTTATGGCATATTTTCCTTCGTTTTCTAACTATCGACATTCGCCTTCTTGTATTGTTTGTGAGCAATGAAATTTGAATGGGCAATTCCATCGTAAAAAAATCCGGTTTCTCAATTTTCGTCTTGCAGATAGAAAAGAAAATAGAAAAAAACGCTGGAATTCCTCTGTTGGTTCCGTTTCAGGGAAATATAAAATGGTGACCCTTGAAGGAAAAAATAGCGTGGGAAACACACACACGTACATCTTGGCACTAATGAGGGAGAAGCGGGGAGAGTGCCACTTGAGTCCTCAGGACAAAGTACTCGGACGTGCGAATGGCATTTGCTCCGATCTCAGCATAAGATTTGGAATTTCGGTTTTGCTCCGATTCCTCCGCTGTTTACATCCTTGTTCCCGAATCTGCCACATTCCCCGGGCACTCGAGCACGTAGGAGCACTATAAACTCTCTCGGGTTACATTCGTCTGTGCTTTCACCTTTTCTGAGCTCAACTATCCGCAATCTCTTTCAGTTTCCTGGTTTCCAATTATCCGAATTTTTGATAAGTACTATTACAATTTACAATATAAAAGCCGTGTTTTTTTATTGTGCACCCTTCAAGACAGTATAATTTTTGCACTCTTCTGCCCAAAATGAACTGCCACCGTAATGTAACGTATCTGTACAACATTATGTACTGTAAGACATGTCGAACCTGATAAAATTATGCAGGATGTAGCAGATTCAGTAGTAGTTTGCAGAGGAAAGACTCTTGTCTGAATGCGCGGCCTTATACGGAATTTGTGTAAGAAGAAAAAAAGTCGATTCTCAAACGAGGTCATAATTCAAAATAGAGTCGTGTATAGTGCAAAAACCAAGCGGGTATTTTCGGGAGGGCAGAGAAGAGGTCATAGAGATTGTGGTTGTGTGGTCTGAATGAAGAGAAACCCCGAGGGATTCATCGCTTTTCTCCTCTGCCCAAGACGCATTTTCTCCTATCTCGTCTCTTGCAAAGTACCCGGGTAACGGAAAAGGGGAAAGTTAAGGCACTCTTTCACACGCCCTTTTCCAAAAAGACCCCGAAAATGAAATGCGGGAGACTATACATGTCTTCCTTTGGCGGAAGCTTATCGCAAACTCGAGTGTATCATCGATGCTCCACTGGGAAATTTACTACCAAGTCCTCCCAAAATTTCCATCACAGGCAAAATATATCTGAAACAAAGTCGAAACCGAAAATCATCGCTCCGACACTGCGGTCACAAAATGACCTTTCGTGTATCCCCAAAACTTTCCCCGTACCAAATAGTAAATGAGACAAAATGTAAAATAATCGGATCAGAGAAAAATCAAATCCGAAGACATCATTCCGAAAAAATTTAGCGGAATGACGTGACATTATTACATTATAAAAAATAACAGAAAAATCGTTGTCGTGCCTCAGATTGAAAATGGCGAGATGGATCCGAATGAATTGTGACATAAGCCACATTGTGCATTGGAGAGGGCAATCAAGTCCTGCCTGTCAAAGGCACCTGCCATCTCCAAACTCATAACTTCTCCTTTACTTCTTCAAATAATACGGAACTGAAACCCTCACTCATTTCCTTCCGAGACGAGACGACGACTTTCGCACAAATCGCAAACACAACTTTGCCCTTTTGTCCAAAAAAAAAGAAATCCCGTTTCGGTTTTCATCTGTGTGCATTTCGTGTCCCATTGGTCCCAGATATATTTTTCACCACGGAATATAACGTGTAAGGAAAAAAACAGAAAAAAGACGGATGGATGACTCTTTATTTATTGCGAAAACTTTCTTTCAAAGGCGTAGAAGTGCGGTTACGTAGTATTTTCTACAACTTCCTTTACTTCCTTCCTTCGACACTCGACAGTCAACACGACACCCGTATTTTTTTCAAATCCAGAGAAAACGAGCCGTCCACAAAAATACGCGGGAATTATTGTTACATCTTTCCGAAGGAGAAAGCCATTAGAAAAAACAAAGACTAACTTGTAGTTTTTTGTATTTTTGTGTCTATTGTGAGATCAAAATCACACAAAGAAAAAAATGAAAATATAATGGAACGACGACTGACGACGACGATTGATGGAACGCCTTCATCTGTTTTAGAAAACGACCATGAATAATAGAACAAAAAATCGAAGCCGAACTCAAAGTTCCACGGAAATGGGAAACCCACGATTTCGGGGATTGAGAAAATCCACAGGATGAAATTTCCAAGTGTCGAATGATTTCTATTGTTATATGGATTTTCTCATTGGATAGTGCAGCTGAAAAGGAACGAACGTGTATTTGCCTTTGTCTTTGCAAATTAATTCGCACAGTTGAGCTGCCAAGACGAGAGAGTTGCTAATGAAGATGGATGTGTACAGGAAATGCTTTTTCGCAAAAGGGTCGTGAGGTCGTGACATGAGAGACTCTCGATCTCCGCAGTGATGATGAATGGTTGGCCCATTTCCCTGTCAACACCATACGTTGTACAACCCCAAGATTGCCTTTGACTATATGCGAAAAGAGAAAGTCTAGTTATTGCATCAGTCCGTATTAGAATGCCCGGGTGGAAATCAAACCACGAAATATATACTATGGAGTAAAGTATAATACCCGGGTAGTAGTAGTACGTATTTTCATGGATAAGAATGTCTATGCAATGTCGCTCGTCCCTGGAGTGATTACCATATGCATTAAACAAGAAGAAAAGCGATGAGAGCAGAGCAGAAGAGTACAGAAAACTCAAAGTGCTGTTCAAACAAATTACCAGAATGAAACGACAACACGACGACAGTCCACGTCGCTCAACAAACGTGACTTGACCTCGTCGACTCCTTTTTCTCTTCTGCCCGGGTATTTTCGTTATTCTTCACGCCAATGTCTTCTGACAGGATCAACAAAAGATGATGAAGACTATAAGCACGACAATCTTTCTGAGTTTCCCTTTCCCTGAACCATCAAAAATTCATTGAGACAACGAATTAAGACCGCGCCACTTTACTACTACCTCTCCAAAGCTCAATCTCCTGTTTTCTTCGGTACGGGTCCTATGGCTTTTTTTATCTTTAGCTTTTCTATTCTCTTGCCCATCACAAATTGGTTCTTCGTTTCTTGGTAGATTCGCAGTTCTCCCGATATTCGGTTAAGTTAAAGAATTTTTATATATAATTTGGAAACGTAAAAATCCACTACAAAAAGACATATAAAAGGAAGAAATTTCCAGACCGGAAATAAAAAGAAGATGAAGTAAAGTGAAAGAGAGACCCCGTTGTGAGAAAAGACCCGGGTAGAAATTCTATCATGCTGGACTCTCTGTCTCTTGTCGTCTCGTCTGTCATCGTCTCGTTTGTTAGTGTCTTGTCTATCGATCAAGTGGACACGCGCCTTGTTTCCAATGTCGCGAAAGTGATGTGACATTAGTGTTCTGTCTCAATCCCATCACATCCGACACTGGACATAAGCGACACGACTAAAAATCTGCTCTCCTTCTTTCTTTTTTCCCTTGAAGACAACAACGATACAAAACATACGAAATGGATTTTTGTCTAAGGCACTGCTCCTGTCTTCAACTCACTTGACAAGCTACCCGGACAAATTCACGGACAAAATCTAATCAAAAGAGAGCATGCCACTTTTACTTCTCTGGCAAAAACGGAGCTTTCTTCGACTACCTTTTAGTTTATGATTATTTTGAAAGGTCACCCACCTTGTGCATCCACAAACAAAAAAATTTTGATGAAAAAAAAAACCATAACTAGAAAAAATGTGGTCACTCGGGTATTTTCGGGTTATAAGGTTTAAAAAATTCGGTTTGGTATAAGTATAACATGACACGTAATACAGAATCCGTTTTTCATTGTGGTGCATGGAGTTTGTTACGTAACACCCAGAAACATATACCCAGTTGAGTTCCAGTCTACCAGTGCACCCGACTGATCTCCCGGGTGAACCTGTGCGGATGAATCTCATTTGAAATGCATGGATGTTTTTTGACTCCATAAAAACTTGGGTGAGATAAGACAGCGCGTCATCCAAGTTTGTAGAGTTCGTACCCGAATTCGGGTCAAAATGCCGCTAAAAGTATACTACGGGTAAGTTAAGATAAGGAATGACGAAATTCGTACAATGTCTTGGCTTGGACAGAAATTCTGGGGAAGATGAAGTTAAAGTGTGTATTTTTCCGTGACGACGAAGATGACAACGGCGGGTGTGACGATGATGATGACAGTGTACTTAGTCATCACTTTGTGAAGGGCACGCGGGAGTCGAGTCTCATCCTGGGACACCCTGAAGGGAAGAAAAAGGAAAAGATGGTTTCTTCGTCGCTTAGTTTAGCTAAGTTAGCTGACTATAGCCATGTGAGATAATGAGATTGTTGTTACACAGAGGAGGAGGAAGAACGAAGGGTGTTCTGCTTTAATGACCTCTTCTCTGTTCGTTTCTCTTCTGTGCCCGTGCAAACACTTCTCTCTCATCATCGGCTAGAACAAACTCCGGTTTTCGGAGAGACACACACAGCACAGCCACTTGAGTCTTTTACGACCTCAACTCGAATCGGGCATGACTGGAAATACCCCTTGCAATGCAACACAGTTGCTCCAGCTTATTCCTATTCCAGAATCCAGACTTTCTTCCTTTTCTTTCCGTTTCCCTTCATGAGAAAGTTCAGTTGCTCCCGCATCGGTGCTGTGGAAGGAACTCTCTGTCTCTTGAGTAGTTCCCGCTTTCCATCACCTTTTCACTTATATCCAACAATACCAAACAATTCATATCGTTACAACAAGTATACAAAATTTTACAACATTACATACAAATTACTCTTTTGACTCTTTTCGTATAACTTTTTCCGGCATTCTCTGTGTTTCGGCTTCAAACATGAATTCAACTTAGAACACAATTTTTTGCATGCAAATCATTCTACGAAAAGATAAAAGACAGTAGATGAAAGCAAAATTATTAATTTTGGAAGAGTGGCGTATGCAAATTTTGAATGGTGCTTGTAGTGGTGCCCTGTACGTCATAGATTTGAAGTGACTGGAGATTTTCCCTAGAGAGGGAATAGGAAAGTGACCCTTTCTGCCCTCAAAAGTGACACGTGTCAGTTTCATTCTGTGGAAAATGCATTCATTGCGGTTTCTCAGCATTGTGGCTTTCTTGGGTTCCTTCCTCATCCCAGGTAACCCCATGGCGTGTGCAAAATCATTGAAATTCCTCTTAAAATCATTATTTGAATTTGATGGAATCTACTATAAAAGCATTACAACATCTCAAGTGGAATATCTATATATTGGATACCATATATAATTAAATTACTTAATTAATTCATTAAACAATTAATAATTTAGTACCCGGAAAGGAAGACAAGGTATAGTATTATGGGAGTTAATGCTAATAGAATTAAAGTGTCGGATTTTATGTGTGCTCTTCTTCTTGCGAGACTACTGTGTGTACATTCTGTGTGGATAAAGAGCTATGAATTTAAGGCACAAGTCTTAATGTGCATTTGATGAAGTTGCTAGAAGGTTTTCGTGTACTCAAGTACGTCCGCAAATTAGTAGGAGGTTTTCCGTCCTCGTCTCTTTCCAGTAATTCTCTGAATTAAGGTCCAAAAAGAGACCCGGGCATTTCCTTCCTTATGAATATTCATTTGCGGGTTCTCTCCTTTCTCCCCACAAAGAAAATTGCACCAGGGCCAAAAGCCTGTTTTGTGTGAATTCATTTTTGAAAATGGGTCTCACATTTTACTATACTGTGAGACAATGCATAATATCTCAGATAATATTCGTTTTTCCGTCTCACTGAAGGTTTCAAATGGAGTGTTCTACAAAAAAATGAATTGCATTCAACGACAGCAAACCGAAATGACCTTTGACCTCACAATTATATGCAAAATGACTTGCTTGTTCTATTTGCACATGAGAGAATGTAGTCAACTGAAAGTAAATAGAACAACACAACACATCACACAGAATTTCCCAAATGTTTCATTTTCTCCCGTGGCTTTTGTGTTGTCTTTGTGAGGGGAATCCAGGAGAATCCCATTTAAGCCCCTTTTGTCTCTCATTTAGACATTTTGAATTCTGCGTGTCGTGTCGACTCTACAAAACTGGAACACCCTGAACCCAACTTTCCAAGAGGTTAAAACTTGAAAGCACATTTAGGAATGTTTTATTTCCCTTTCTTTGAAATTGATGTAGTTTTGTTATTTTTTTCAAAATTACTACATCAATTTACATTTATTACGTTGCTGTATACATTGTTTTGTGGTGTCGCAATCTCAATCAAAAACGAAGTATAGCGACGTGATGATCCATTGCGACAGTTACTTTGGTTCCTGTGGTTTTTTGTACAGGGGTTGGGTTTCGCATAAGATAATGAGTGAGACGAGAGAAGACCTGTGTAACAGAAATAATGCTTTCTGAAAAAGGAAATGTCACGAATTTCTCCGAGGCTTTTGTCCCTTTGTGTTGTTCCAATTCGTCTTGTGTCGAAGTCACTTCCGTTTCTCCAACTTGCCAAAAGTCGAAGTGACAAAACACAAAACTAACGACAAACACGTGGGACTGAGTTTTGCTCCCAAGTTAATGAACACGGAACAAAAGCAAAAAATTCACATCTCCAATCGACGTGCTTGTGTGGTTTGGAGAGTTTATTCGCTTGAAATTTAGATTGGACTCCACGGTGTAGAAATAATTGCTAGGAAAATGATGATGTCAACGTCCGCGTGACCACGAAACATTATTTTCTCCAGTATTTTGTCTCTGAGTGATTCGTCTCTCAAAGTCGAATGACAAGGGAAAGTTGAAGAGTGACATTTGAGACACGTTTTGTTTGAGTTTCAAGTCCCTTCTCACCTGAGCTCATTAGGGAAATGAGCCTTTCCCCAAATTATAATCAGACCAAATGCACTTTCTCTTCCACGCCTTCCGACTTTCCTTTTTCCTCTGGAAAAGGAAACTCTAAACTCTCTAAAGCTTCTGTAGAAAAACTTAGTAAGAAAAAAATCCTTGCAGAAAATTACGTAATATTTTTCTTGCAGTCTGCAACGAAAACCCGGGTATTTGTCCTTGCGTCGACCGTGTACCTTCGCTTCCGGATAAGAACCTGTTCCATACGTCGACCTGGTTAATACTTAATTTTCTCCATGTAGCTTTCGAGCTTTTCTACCTCGTGTCATTTCAAAAGGTCAAAATCCCTCTGTGACCTGTAGACGCTAGCAAAACATGTATGCACTCCTCTCAAAAACTTGTACATTTGATTTGAACCTCTCAAACTGAAAATTCGGTATCATCTGCTCTTACTCTCTTACTTGCTTCATAGATAAACATACGACGACCGCAAAAGCGTGAGCTTTAAAACCATTTTGGACTCGTTTCCTCTCTGTAGCTTGCGGTCTCTTTTACGCAATGTTACAACACATTATGGCTTCAGAAAGGAAACGCGAACAAGAGCAATGGGAAAATACCCGGGTTTTCAAAAGGAAAATGCAAGCTCTGACTGAGAGTTTTTGAGGAATGCATTAGCTCCCGACACCAAACCAACACTATACTACTGTGTAACGCGGACCATTCTATGTACCGCACAGAATAGGACCTTTTTCCTTTTCAACCGTCCAATGTAATACTGGCTGGAGCCAAAATTCTTGAAGAAAAATAATATTCCGAATTCGGCTATTTGATAGTTCCAGTCTGGGTAGAGAGTATATTTCGTCGGAGACTTGTTATATCTCTTCTGTGAATGAATGTTACTCATCCTTTCCATACGGGGAAATGGTGTAAATCTCACAGAGAAAAGACTTGGAGTGACTTCATTCTTTCCTCTTCGCACTGGCACTTTCGCCATAGAGTCGTACGCTGTTCCGCCATTACTCACTTCTCAAATGGGAAAAGAGTGAAGAGAAAACGGAGGGAAAAAAAGAAAAGTTGCCTTATGGACTCTGTCATCGTTTTTCCCGTTTTTGCTTTTATACCGAGGCGGCTTTTGCAATTTTTTATCTCGTTTTTATCATCTTTTTTTTTCTTTTAAAGAATCCGTTCTTACATAAAAGTCCATTAAGGAAACTAAACGATTGAGATTTCTGGCGTTTTTTAAAAATATGGAATGTTTTGATTTGGGATATAAAAACGTACTATTGTGTTTCAAAAATGTTCAAAAATTCAAAAGATTCAACAATAAATATATATTTAAAAATGTGATTTATTTGATGTATTAGGATAGAAAGATGGTTTATGTACTATAGACTATAAAGACTGACTCCTCCTTCTGAAAGATCATAATGAGGAAGATTTTTTCCTCTTCTTTTTCCGATGATGATTCACTCTCCATTAAACTCTCATCATTTCACTCATCCGAAAAAAATCTTTCTTTTATTCTGAATCCAGGTAGAAAATTTGTGACTGACTGTCTGAGTGTGATTTTTCCTTTCATATCACCCCTTTTCGTGTACTAAAATCCCATTCGTCTTCATTCCAGTCATTTTCTATGTAGTCTTTTCCTTCACAGTTTAGTAGTTTGAGTGTCTATAGGTAAAGTAGGGTTTTGGAAATGGATCATCCTTTAAAAAGAGGTTTTCTCTAGATCCTTTTGTGCTGGGAAAGGCTGATAACCTCATAGGATTTAGTCTCATGACTCTTTTATCTCAAGTGCCACACTCCTTCCTGTTTAAATCGCGTTTATCTTCTCTTCTTCACCTGAAAGCTGGGAGGTTGGCTGTTGGATTAGAACCGACTCGGTGTCTTCTTCAGTTTCGGGGATAGATGAGAAGAAAAGAGAGAAAACGTTTGCATTGTGTATAACTGTGTAAGGAGTATATAACTTCAATTTGTCGTGTGCGCTAAATTCAATGAGAATAAAAGATCATCGTAGAGCCCAAATTGGAAAATTACAATTGGAGTGGTTTTTTTGGTAAACTGGAGATTTATGAAGTTTGATAGGCGGGTTTAAGAATGAACTAGGAAGAAATTGAATTGATTGAGTCTTTGTGGAAGGAGAAATCATTTGAAAGATAAAGGGAAAAGGAAAATTGGCAATCGATGCTCGAGCGATCCTTTTGCAATAAGTGCCTTCAACCCGCCCCTTAATTCCGAACCGTTTGAGACAATATAATGAAATTACTAAAACTAAAGTATCTTTTCTTCCTCTTCTCTGTCTGCGGAATGCGGAATCGACTCTCGCAAACTGAGAGTCCATTCCATGCTGCGGCTAGTGAAAAGTGGAAGAGAGACGAAGCACTTTCCAAATTAAACCGACATTACAATGACTGCATAAATCTTTTAGCGGCATTCGTCCTGCACTACTAGCTTTTCTATAGAAGATCTTTTGAGTCGAGAAAAGAGTGAGGGAAAGAAAATAAAAAATGCTGATCGTTTGCCAATTTTTGAGGGCACTTTTTTGGCCAATTGTTAAAGGTTTGAGAGGACTCTATGATGAAGAAGGACCTGAGTTCACTGAAGAACCACCGTCCCGCATGGATTTTCTCAATGAGGCGGGTCTCAGACTCAACTGCTCAGCTAAAGGAAGACCAACTCCGAATATTCATTGGGTTTCGGGCGATGGAACGCCAATTAGTGAAGTTCCAGGGTTACGTTACACAGCCACGGATGGAACCCTAGTCTTTCCGCCTTTTAGCGCTGAGTCATTTCGCCCCGATGTCCATTCTACAATTTACAAGTATGAAATTAATCCATTTTAAATATTCTTCACACTCGTCGAAAATTATGATGCTGAAAAACTACAAATGTTAAATTTTTATTAGCAATAATATCATTGTTTATTTCAAACAGATGTCTCTCGTCAAATTCAGTGGGCACACTTGTGAGTCGAGATGTTCAGTTGAGAGCAGGTAAAAATTCATTATTAAATACTTTTGTCCATCTAAATAGGATTATTTGTACAAAAATGTTATTTACTTTTTCATTTCCGTTGTTCCCGTCCCAATTCCTTTCTTCATTCCGGTCCATTCTGCTGATAAATTCGGGGAATTGGCATCTCTCTTTTGCCGTTTTTGTCAGAGAGAAAACCTTGTTTGTTTGCATTTGCATTATTTGCTCTTTCCTTTTGACCAAAAGACTGGAAAGAAAGACCTTTTTCGTGTGCTTTTCCTTGAAGACCCACCACCTGTCACTTCCGCCCGACTGACCAGTCGACTTTGAATACGAATTACTTTGACAAACAACCAAGAAAGCACGGAAGGAGCAAAATTGCACGCTAAAATGTTACCCGATTTCTTGAGTTGTTTTTTTCTTCTCTTTTTTCAACTGACTTCAAACGCGTAAAAACAGGATTTATTTCCCTACGGGACACTCAAGAAAATTATATAGAAATGAAACATATTATTAGTTACATGAATATACAAAATAGTCGCATTGGAACATATATATTTTAGTTGTTTATTTTAATCCCTACTTTTCATACCTTTAGGGAAGGAACAGGTAGAAAAAACATGTTAAGAAAGATGAAGATGTTTTTTGTTCGTCTTGTTCAGTTGAGTTCATTTTGACTCGCGGAGATTTGCGCCTGATGAAAATTTACGTTCGAATGAATTCGATATGGCAATTTCGTACTAGAAGACAGAAAACCCTTAAAACCCTTTCATTTTATCCGAAAATTCGTCTTTTCGATGCTTTTCTTCTTCCCATGTGTGTATGTCTGCGTATGAGATTTCGTCAAACGTGAACATGTGTCATGAACCGTGAAATCTTGGTGGAGAGCGCGCCTAACTCGCTTTTTCCTTCTTAGATTCATTTCCTTCTACTTTTCTGATTTTACTCTCCTGTTCCCTAACTCCTTGAAAGATTGTAGCTCTTATTTGTCTCATGGAATTTTTGCATACCGACTTTACTTCTTTCATTTGCAATAAAACCCGCAGGAGCAGAGCTATAGGATAATATTTTGCGAAAAAGATTTTGAGAAGTGGAAAAGGGCACGTTTGAAGTATATAGTAGACTATAAGTTAAGTAACTAGGAACTTCCGGTCGGATTTTTGCACATGGTGAAAAGAGAAAAGGCAAATTCTCCATTCTAAGCCAAAATTCACCCATTTGTGCACAACAAGCAATTTTCCTGTGTCACACAAAAGAAAATAGACAGACAAAAGAACCCGGTGAAAACTCTGTGAGAGAAATCCCACCCGGGTTATTTTCATTGGGATTCCATCTTCTCCTCCCGCTGGTCTTTCTAAACAAGAGACAATGCTTCTTGTTTTTCCTTCACCGAATAAAAGTATATAAGAAAATACGGGACGAAAAGACGGCCCCGTAAGAGAAAAAAATGTTATAGTGTGTGTTAGAAGGGGGAAAGCATTTTGAGCCTATCGCCTTCACACTTCACTTCACTTTTTCTCTAGGACCAAATTTAATCGTTTGCACTTTGCTCAACTGACATACTTTCCTGGGCATTGTGCCATTCTACCCGGGTTTCTACTTTGGTTTTAATATTCCCTCAATGCATAGAAAAAGAAAAAAGAAGAAGGTTTGAGCAAAAAGGTCAGGTCAGCAGCTCACATCAGCTTTGCTATAACATTACACTATTGGACAGGACATAAGACGAAGAATCCTGGGCCCGGGTAGCAATTTTTTCGGAACTTGCCACATTGGAAACACACCAAATATACTTATACTTGACTATGAGAATCTCAAAATTTTCTTTTGTTACTCCTTTCTTCCCACTGCGGAAATTCTTGAAGAAACCTTTCCCTTAAGAAAAGAAAAGAAGTTAAAAAAAGAAGGAATGGAAAAGAGCGAGTGTAGCATGACGTGACGAGAATTTTGGAAATTTTACACACAGAATTTCCCTTTTGTCTCCGTGGGAAAACTAATTACACAGAATTACTAATTACAGAAAACGCGCCAACAGTGAGGAAATCATTTTCTTTCTTTCTTTTGTATGCATTTGCGAAAAAGAAGCAAAAACTTGTCTATAGAACTTATTATACTACTAATTTTGGCAAAATTTGCGCAGCGTAACGGAGGAAGAGTTAAAGAAAAGTGTCGTCATCGTGAGAATACCCGTATTTCCGAGCAAATGTTGATGACACGACAATGTGAATGTTGTCTTCTCCAGGAACTGGTATAATTTCCCCCGATATGCTGTTCATTGTGCTTACTTTGTCCTCTCAAAGAAAATGAGCTGCTGATAAGATTTCTCAGCTGAAAAATGGACTTTCTTACTTTCCCACTTTCTCTGTCCCTGTCTTTTGGCTTCTTATGGGAGAATTACCATTGTGACGTCATACGTCATCTAGAACAAAGTAGCCGGAAGATTTTTACACCATTTTTCTTCTCGATTTCTTTCATTTCGGATTTGAATTTTTGTATAAATTCTCCAAAAGGATAATTTTTTCTTTCACTTTATCCCCAATCCTATTAAAATTCATCGATTACACCCAAATAAAGGAGCTACTAAATCCAATACCGATTTATAACCTAAAATCCATTGTAACGGTGACTTAATCTGAAAATTGGCAAGTAATTCCACAAAATAAAGAAAGAAATGGAGGAGTTTTTATTTGCAGTGTGAAAATCGATTAGTACTGCAACTTTACTGCGACTATACTACTTTGTTTGCTTTTTTTGCATCATTCACCAGTGAATGTTGTATAGAATTGCAATGTTCCAGCTCGCGTTTCCGTTTTGTGTCTTTCTTTTTCCCATAGCTTGTACGCTGTAAAACTACGGCGTCCCGCTTTTTTATGTATAGGCTATTCTACTTGTATGCACAAAATTTCATTTCCTTCAGTTTTTTGACGGCGGTTTAACGCATCCTTTCATTTTCATGGACGATCACGAAAAAAGCAAGAGAATAGAAGCGTCGCCGTCAGCCGTTGTCGTAAAAAAATAGAAAGAATAGTTCCATACTACAGTGAAAAGAGTGAAAGCGCAAGTGGCTTTCTTTGCCTGGGAATTTTTTTTATGATTTTGGCTGTAGTTCAAGTGAGATAAGATTTATTTGAATGATGATAAAGTACTGAGACTTTTATGGAGATAAGCTAGGAAGATAACAGAGAAGATGAAAGATAAGCTATTTTACGCCTCATTTGAATGAGTTTCCGAATAGATTTTTTTGCACGTTCTAAATTTTTGCCATGATATATACTTTTTTTTCTGCTCACTGGATATATATTTTGCAATTTTATGTTTATTTTTACTTTGTCATCAGATCAATTCAAAGAATAAGGCTTTTAACTTTTATGTATATAGGGAATTTACGACAAATTACAATTTACTACACAAGGATTCTTTTAAGAGTCGGATTGCGTGTTGAGGAATTTCCCGGGTACATATACTTTGTTTTTATTATACCCGGGTATGGTAGGATTTGGTATAAAGCGATAGGAACTATATATACAAAAAGCCTGCGAGATGAAATGAACTTGACAGACAAGAGCGGAAGGGAAACGAATAATTGCATTATTACACGAGGAGCTTGGACGTGGTGGTATTTTTTGGACTTGTTATTTTCGACGATAGTCCTAGTAGACCCCGTGTAATTACTTGATTACATTTCCCCGATTTTTTTGGATTACGATTTCCCGGAAAATGAGATTTTTTTCTTCTTGTGGGTGCTTGATTTAACAACCTGATGAATTAGTGAGTCACATTTGTTACGGCTTTATTTGCAGTGGTTAAACAGAGTTTTGAAACGGAAGTGCGTTCTACCAGGACAACGCCCGGGTTTCCTGCTGTGCTGACTTGTACCATTACCCCGTCGTACATGAGGGATTATGTCGTGGTCACATCATGGGTGCGGGACAAATCTGTTAACATTTTACCGTCTACGGGACATCCTTCCGAGAACCGAGGATCGACCTTTGACCAGGTCAAGTATTCTCAACCTGTCATGCTGAGCGATGGGCACTTGTTCCTTTGGCAAGTTTCAAATTCAGATGCCCTTTCTTACTGGCAATGTCGAACATTGCATACTTTGACGGGTCAGACCGAAGTGAGCTCTCCGGGTAGAATTGATTTGGTGACGGAAGAAGAGGTGAAAGGATCTCGTCCGCAGATGCAGTTACGGTCTATGGCCGTCCATGCAAATGAAGGAGAAGTCCTTGTCATTCCTTGCATTGCCATTCCGAAATCATTGTACAGGTAATACAATTGCAAAATACCAGTCTCGAAACAAATACCTTTCTCTCTCATTAGCTTTATTAGCCTGGTATTACCCACTTTCCCTTTTCACCTAATCCCTTGTGCTCACGGAAATGTCCACTTGTTTACTGTCCGTGGATAACGACACGACAGTCATTTGAACATTGTCCAAAATGAGCACAAAAACAAGTCCTTTCATTTCCTCAGCTAATTGCAATCTATTAGGATTTTGCTTTTAAAACTACACGCTTTAATTGGATGAGACTGCTTAATTGCCCTCGTTTCGGATTTTCGGATTTAGGAGCAATCCCTGGTTGTATAGTGACACATACAGTAAAACGCTGTAATAATGGATACTGCAAGCACTATAATCTTGCAGAATTGTTCCGGTTGTTGTAACTGTGACATTCGTACAAAATGTAAAATCAATAATGTTTGTTTGATTTTTTTTATTCGTGCAAAAACAAAGATGGTTCAAACGAGATGGACGAGGCCTCACGCCCATTTCTACTGACGATGACAGTATACGCATTGCGGCGGGGTCATTGGTTTTTCCCGCCATGAGATTGTCTCAAAAAGGATCTTACATTTGCAACGCATCTAATGCATTCGGTTCAGATTCCATGGAGGTGAGTGTGACTGCAAAATGCCCGCAGGTTTTAAAGATACGTAAAATGTAACATTAGGAAGCCAGAACTCGGACTAAAAACGTCGTTTTACGCTGACACTGACGAATTGGGACGATCAATCGACTGCCAAGTGTCACAAGTCAACTCGTATATCTCACCCGGGTATAAATCTCCCGGTTTTTAGAATCTGACAGTAGCAAACTGCCTTGAAGAAAACATAGCATATACGAGAGTATATATTACGAAAAATAAAGTACGGGATGAATGGATTTATACATTATTTTTTGTTAAAAGGTGGAAGTGACAGTGCGCTCGCCATTACGTGTCAATCTTCAACCGAGGTCAAAGGTCATAATCGACCTGGGGAAGAATGCCGAGTTCCTATGCACTGTGACAGGGGAACCTTCTCCTTTGTCAGTGACTTGGCTGAAAGACGGCGTTCCCTTGAGACCAGGTAGTTCCGCAGGTCGTCTCCGGTTCCTGGGACAAAGAGGGATTGTCGTCATGGGCGTGGTACGAGAAGATCAAGGGATTTACCAATGCGTCGCCCGAAATGACCTGGAGACAGTGCAAGAAGCCACGCACCTTCTGCTCGGTGGTAAAACCTAGAGTTGATATATATTTCATTCCTTTATGCTTTCCCTTGAATGAAAAATTACCCGGGCATTTCACTCTGAATGGCGGGTAGCTTAAGCAAAATTGCACATGGAGAATTTACACTAGAGAGAAATTGGGAATTGGACCCATGGGACTTCCGTTTTTCCATGCCATTCTTGGTTTAGTGGGTATAGCAATGTAGTATATACACGTTTTATTTTGCACAGCATTATTCTACCGCAAGGAACAAAAATTCCCTGAGGAACAATGTCTAAACGAGGAGGGAAAGAAAAAACTAAAGCTTTGTATATTTTTCTTTCCTGAAAGAAAATAGTAACTATCCGAATTCGGGTATTTTTGTAGTAGTAGTGCTTGGGTGGACTTGTGAATGTGCATTTATAAAGGGTTATATATCCGAATTCCAAAAGCACACGGGTGCTCATTAGCTCATTAGCGGCACGCGTTTCTTCGCAAGGATAGAAAACTCAACTAAACGAGAGAGACAGGGGAAAACTAATTAGGGCGGACGGGTTCACTTTTAGTTTTCCAACGAACGTCTCCTCCTCAAACTCGGAAGAGTATAAGAGCTGGTAGAAAGTACAAACCTTCCCGAAAACTCGCGGGTATTTCTCTATTCCTTTGCTTTTCTTGCTGCTGCTCAACTCTCTCTCGACTAAGTTTGAAAAGTGAAAGAGAGAAAAGAAAAGTTAAAGAGCGAGTGATTTGTGGACTTGTGTGTTTGTCTATATCAACTTCCGTTCTCGCTATTCACTTTTCCACACTCAAACTCTCCACATTGCTTTCTCCAGTGTTCTTCTTTTGTCAATTTATGGAGAAAGCAGCACAGAATCCATTTACATCGTCAAAAACCCAAAAAACCCAACTGCCAAGCCACTTGTGCCTCATAATGCTTCCGGCCATATGAAGAAATTTTGCTATATACGTATTTTATATAGGAGGAAGATACTTCGTATTTCAAAATTTCACCAGTTGTTCTTCACACAGTTTCGAAATGAGCTACTACTCTGCTACTCAGCAAAAGGAGGAAAAGTTGCATTCTCAATGCAAATAGGACAAAACTTTCGGGAGAGAAAGCACAAGACGCCCGGGTGTTTCTGACATTCCTTCCTTCGTCTTCTTCACGGCGGTCTTAGATCCAAACAGACGTATGCGATTTTCCCTACATCAACTTGATAGTATGGCACGAAATGAACGGCTTGCCAAAGTCGTAAGACCAGAAACTCCGCTGTAGTCAGTTTCGTTTTTGCCGGGTATTATGCACTATATGCTATAACCAGCGGATTTTTCCCGAGATTTTTTATATTATGTTGGCATACTATAAACCGATTTTAATTAAATTCCATTTCCATGCGATGATTATCTGTGGAAGATGATAGTTTCTACTGTTGACCTCAATTTCATTACAGGGCGCCTTGTATAACATTGCTCCAGGCGCTATAGAAGTAAATCCAAAGGAAAAAAATTTACCCGGGTGTGTACTGTGTACTGCACTAACTTTAATATATGACTTGCTTTGAAATGTGAAACCGACAAATCGTCTGTAGGATCGTCCTTTTCGGGAAGCTTCCTTTCTTGAGTTTCTTGGTCATGCAAAAGCTTTGAATTGAAGAATATAGTATAACTTGATCTTTCTCGGTTCTCACTCACTCACTTGCTCAGCGTATAATGTTGTTCCGTTTGTGCCCTCAGCTCATTTTCTCCTGGCAGGATTCCCAAGTATAAAAAAATCCCGGGTATTGAAGATGACAGTGTAAGTACGATTGTGAACTTTTCTTAGGCTACGGGGAATAGCGGGACAAATGAAGGGATTAGGTTGCACTTCCCTTTCTCATCAGAACCAATTCGTTTCATTCCATGACGGACTAAAAAATCTCTTGAGAATTTTTCCCTTCTCTTTGCCCTGTCCGCTGCACTTTGTGACATCCAGGAAAGGAAAAACCTGGGAAAAAGGAAGAAAATGTGACGAATGCCCAGAATAAACAACCCTTTTGGCTATCCGGGTTTTGGCTGATTGCGTCATTAGGAAACTATGCTGCTTGTCTTATTCCTCCTGTGCCAAAACCGCTTTAACTTCCTTTTCTCCTCCTTTACCAAAAACTACAAATCAACACAAAGTCTTATTCGTTGAGTGCAACTTTCCTCATTTCTCTCAAGACAAAGAGCCTTTGGAGTAAATCTTTTTCGGGGTAGTAGTCCTCGCAGAAAGAGCTCTTTTCGACTTTCCTTTCCCAAACTCCTTTATGAAGACACTTACATCTCCCTTTTACTTTCTCTTCGTATATTTCCCAATGTGACATTTTCCCCGAAAAAAAAGTATACGAGTTCACGACTTCACCAGTCGTCTTCAATGATTTTCATCTTCGTGGGCGAAAAAGGCCACTGATTGCTTTTACTTCCGAGGTCACTTGTGACTATACATTTTACTCTACCCGGGTAATTTTGTCCAGGTTTTTCCATGTTTTCTACTATCTATATAAGTAACACCAGGTGAGAATGTGTTCCATATCGTTCGATGCATACAGAGATGCACATTAAAGTCTGCACAACCTCCCAATTTTCGTCTTTCTCTGCAACCGGTGCAATTAAAGGCTTAAAGGAAAAACTCTTAACGGCTTCCAGTCCCTCCTCCCATTTTCTTGAAGATTCTCTCTTTTCTCTCGTTTCCCCCGGTTTCTCTCCAGGAAACAAAAAAGGTGGAGAGGAAAATGGAGCAGCGACAACGACGACTAATGACGGTCATAACGATACTTTACGACTTTAGGAACAGTACTTCTTTCTCTACAAGTGAAAGTATCCTTTCTTGCTTCCTCTTCCTTTGTCAATTGACACCCTGGAGAAAAATGTCCTGGAGAATTTTCTTCTCCTATCATTGTTCCACGTTCCTGTTACATCGTTACGGAATTTTACATAATAATTCCCGAGTTTTCTATCATTCTTGTGTATACAGATGCGTATCCTCAGTTTGTGTACCGATTCATCGAACAAACTCTTCAACCGGGACCTGCCATTAGTCTCAAATGCTCCGCAACGGGAAACCCGACTCCGCAAGTGACATGGCTTTTGGATGGGTTTCCTCTTCCACAAAGCGACAGGTTTACATTTTTTCAAAAAACTCATTTTTAATTGGTGTAATTAGTAATTTAATCAATTTCTTAATTAAAATCGGTAAATTATAGATTTCTTATTGGCCAGTACGCCAATGTGTATGGAGACGTGATTAGTCATGTGAACATTACTTCCGTGAGAGTTGAAGATGGTGGAGAATTCTCATGCTCTTTTTACAATCGAGCAGGTCGAGCGACGCATTCCGCCCGGTTGAATGTTTACGGTGAGTGAAAATGTGGAGAATAACTTCTTTTCCGGGTACCGTATCTAGACAATAGCCAGTGTAGGATTGCATTGTGACAAAGTTAGCGAACGAAATGTACGTGTCACGTCATTTTCACTTGATCCTCCATAATGTTCAGTGGTGATCATCGTGCACACGCAATCTTACATCTTGCCCTAAAATCCCGCAGCGTCGGCATGTCATTGTTCCTATTGTTTGCGTGGTTGGCGTGACAAGTGACAATTTGGGCGTAGGTGACACAGGAACTCTGAAAAGACGAAATAGTGCCAACTGGGGTCTTTTTCGGTTTGTCGTGTCAAAAGGGAAATGATTGTGTCATTTGTCATTGTTGTGTGTGTGGAAATGTGACAGGGCCTCCATTCGTACGTCCGATGGGTGACATGTTGGCGACCGCAGGACATCGTCTGTCCATCAAGTGTCCCGTGGGAGGATTCCCCGTCGATACCATCACGTGGCAACGCGGTTCGTAACATTTTCTACACTTTTGCTAATCCTACATGTTTTATTTCTCATTATCCCACTTGTCAACCTAACCACGATCACTTTATCGTGTCAATGTCAAATATGGTATTTTTGACCTTTCCTATGAACATACAGATGGTGGTCTTCGTCTGCCATTAACAGATAGAGAATTAGTATGGCCAAACGGTACACTTGTTATTGATTCTGTCCAGCGATCGGATGGTGGGACTTTTTCATGCTCTGCGAGCAACAAGCAGGGACTCGTGTCACATCAAAATGTCAACTTGAAGGTCATGGGTGAGTTTTCAAAGTACCTTTTCGTACTCTACTTTTTCAAATCTTCACTTTCAAAGCACTTAACCTTATTAAAAATAAAGATTGCACTTTTATTACTACATAAAACTCATTTATCAAAGATTCTCTCCCAAAAAACCAAAGTATTCATTGAATTTTAATCATTCAATTTTTTGAAAAAAGTGGGTCCAAAAATTACACCTTTCTTCTTCGCCACGGATTTGCATGTTGGGGAACGAGTGAGCATTCAATGTGTCGTGGTCAAGGTATACCAAATTCTGAACACAACTTCACATACATTTTATACTATCACTGCACTTTTTCTCGTTCATTTTGCAAATGTTGTTTTCTTTCCAAAAATATGCAAATATGAATCAAACATTTGAGAATTAATGCACAGTTTTTTTTTCATAATTTTGAGTTCGGCTTTGTATTTTTGTACTGTACAAGAACATAATAATTTTGAGATACGGGGAACGAAGGTTTGTACATATGGTGTGTGATTTTAATGTGTGACCCTTAAAGGGCGACCTACCCTTGACAATCACATGGCTCAAAGATCGTCAATTGGTGGAAAGAAATAAACCGGTTGCAACGGGTGACCTGATCGGTCCATCTTTGTCCAATCCCCGCGTTTCGGTGCGACATTTGGACGATTTCTCAAGTGCCCTCAGCATCCCTTCATTAGAATCCAGCCATTCGGGCAATTACACATGTCAAGCTTCCAATTCCGTCGCAACTGCGACTCACACAGCAATTTTGGCTGTCAATGGTAAAAATCAACGTCTAAAATCTAAAACATCTTCAAAAATTCATCTTTAAAAAATCTTTCTCTACGGTTGGCTGCTCTCGACTATACGAAATATTTGCACAATGCCCCGCATGTCCCGCATGAAAAATATTATGTGTACATTTTATTTTTAGTATGTTCAAAATATGCACTTTTCTGCACTTGGTGTTAATGGGTTTTTCGGGTGGAAACCATGAAACCACACAAATAAACAATACACTTAAGATTTTTAAAAACATTTCTCATCTTGATGACGATACAAACATTCGTGGGAGAGAACTTTGATGGATAAGCATCTCAATAACATGAATGGTCACAGAAAAGGTGAAAAGGTAACAAATAAAAATTCACAGTTCCACCGCGTGTATCGCCATTTTCCTTCGACGTGGGTTTGATGGAAGGAATGCGAACTCAAGTCATCTGCACGACGACAGCGGGTGATGTCCCCCTCACGGCGACATGGTTGAAAGACAATGTTTCATTGGCCACGGATGGAGGTGTCAATGTCAACCAAAGGTCATCACCTCCTTCAGACGGAATCCAAGTATCTTTCTTCCCGCCGTACTCAACTTTGCTGACCATTCCAAACGTGACTGCTTTACATTCTGGTAACTACTCATGTCACGTCCAGAATCCCGCAGGTCTTACGATCCACACGGCTCAACTCGTCGTTAGCGGTCTGTCCATTTTGCATCACAATTTTTATTTTTAAAAGATTCTTGTCCTTTCAATCTCAATGCTTTCTGCTTTCCTCATACAATTATTTTTAAATTTTAAATATGGTTTACCATTATTGACACGGTTTGACCTTTCAATTGCAGCGACGTAGAGAAAGATTTTAAAATGAACAGTGTCTTTGATTAGTTTTTCGTGGTAACGAATGACCTTCCCTTTCGTATTTAGTCCCATGCAAATGGACCGTTCGTCCAGCAGATCAATCCGTGTCGGTAGGGTCACACGTGGCCATACATTGTCAAGCGGATGGGTTTCCTCCGCCCAAAATCAAATGGAAACAAACTCTAGGATCAGATAAAAAGGAGTTCCGAGAAGTAGGCTACCGAACCCCGGGAGTTTTGTCAGCAGAGAATGGAAGTTTGATTATCAGTCGCGTCACAGAGGACCACGAAGGACACTACGTGTGTCAAGCGTCCAATGGAGTTGGGTCACCAATTTCTCAAGTGATTCATCTTATTGTGAATGGTATGTGATTTTCAAATACTTCAGTCCTACGCCTGTACAGTGTACAACATACAGAATTTTATACTTCATAGTATACACGTTCATATTGCACTGTCCTGCGTCTTTTTGGATTGAATCCAAGAAAAAATTCATAAAAATGATGCTGCTATGAAAAATAGGCAGGAAATAAGGGACTAACCTAACCAAAAACCACCAAAGAATGTACTTCGCTGTACAATATTTTATTGTGGCAAAGAATAGTGTAAAATTCTGGGTTTCATGCAGCATTTCATACGCATTTTTACTGTAGCTGCTCCGAGAATCAAACCTCGACCTGCGAAAGAAATGGTTCGCCGTGGTGACACGATCCGACTACGGTGTGAAGCGGAAGGAGATGAGCCATTGACGATTTCATGGGTAGCCAAAGGAAAAACCCTCAATCAGTCCATTTCCGCCGGATCTTCTTCAAGGTTTTGTCATTTTTTCGTTATATTCTGAGACCTTTTTACGCCTTTTCCCTTTACGTTTTTTCAATTTTGAACACTTTTTCAAACTCCAGAATATCCATTCAAACCGGACGGAAAGTTTCAGAGTTGTCCATTGCCCAAGTTGACACATCAGATCGTGGTGACTATCATTGCATAGCCGTGAATACATTTGGACAAGATACGGGTCAAATAGCATTGCTAGTACAAGGTACTAGAAAATAATTCTTTGAGTAGATTAGAAATGTTAAAATGGAACTCTTGTAAATGGTGAATTTTTGAACCTAATTTTGAAAATTGTAGAGAAACCACAAGCACCGCGTGATTTCCGCATGCTGGAGCACACAAGTCGTTCAGTCCTTTTGTCCTGGTCGGTCCCGCAATCTTCACCCGAATCGGATTCTTCCGGAGTGCTCGACTATCTTCTTTGGTTCAAAGAAGACAATGGTAAATATGACATGGAACAGATAAAAGCTTTGCTTGATTGCACATGATGGTGAAATAGTAAACATAATGCAAGCGGAGGAAAATCTGATGAGAAAATCTGCCATTTCTCTCCGTATAGAAAGTTGGGGTGAAGAGACTCGGAAGAAATCTTGCCCGGGGGACGAAAGCTCAGTGCTCGTCACAACTTTGTCTCCCGCCACGACGTATCACTTTCGACTCTTTGCGCGAAACCAACTCGGCACTTCGGACCATTCCGATACCCTCCAGGTACGTTACAATTTGTAATGTAGTGTATTATATATAGTGTGGTAGTTCCCCAAAAGTGCCCACCACACTCTCTTTTCTCTCATTCTTCATTCTTCCCGAGTTTCCCGGACTTGGGTCTGTACAATTTCACCCTGAAGGATTTTCAAGTTGAATTCAACATTTTGATTTGATTTCGGTGTGAATGCAAATGAGACCAGATTGCTTTTACTCTTCCTTTCCTTTTGCTCTCTCCACGTTGTGGTATTCCCTTACGTTTCTTTGTTTCGGTTCATTCCCTCTTCTCCGAATTTCAGAGTTTTAGGATTCAAAACTAGACAAGCGACTCACTAGTAGCAAAATGCGCATACTACACTTTCATAAATAACCTTTCTACAGCACAAGCTGTGATTTTCTACCACTGCGTTTTTCAACACGTTAATTCCCGCAGCGATCCTCTCCAGAGACGCATTCGCACATTGCTTTGTCTTCATTAGAGACTAATGAGGTCGTCAGTCCTAATTAGTCCAGGACACCTTTGCAACCCGGGACTTTCCATCGTCATTAGCATGGATAATCACCTGTAATCAAATAATCACGCACCGGAAAAATGATAAATAGTGGAACCAAATATATACACACCTTTTTTGTGTTTTCTCACATTACCCCAGTAGCAAAGCATCAGTTTTTAGTCCTTTTCTATGTATTCGTTTGATAATGAAACGCTGATATGTTCATTATTTACAAAAGATCACAACCGACGGGGAATCCCCAGGTGGTCCACCACTTCACCTAACAATCGAAGCTGTGACCTCAACTGAACTTCGTGTCACATGGCAGCCTCCATCGAGAGAACTGCGCCATGGACACATCACATCGTACCAAGTAGCTTTCCGTCCTTCAGCTGAGTCTTCACACACTCCATTCAATTTCACAATCCCAGTAGAAGTGGACCCTTTAATTTCTTCTCGTGACCGTGACACTGTGATAACTCACCATTTATCTCACCTGGACAAATTCACTTCCTATGACGTCATAGTTAAAGCTATAAATGCATACGGAATAGGACCATCAAGCGATCCGGTGACCGGTGTCACATTGGAAGACACTCCTTCAGCTCCTCCATCTCTAATCCAATGCAGCTCGGTCACAGCACACAGTCTCACCATAACATGGCAACCACCCCCAAAGAAACTGAGTCATGGGATCGTAACTTCGTATCGGGTCACTTTCGAAGCATTGTCGAATGACGAGGAAGCAGTCTTCTCCAATCCTTCTGGTCATTCAGGTAAGGAATTACATTATTTTATTATATTACATCCCTTGTACGTTTTGTTCGCATAAAATCTGCGTGCTTTTGGTTCCGGATGGTCTCCGGAATCCCCGGAATTGTCTTTGTGGCTTGTGTGTCTCTTTGTTTAACGACCAAAGTTTCTATGAGGTTGTAATCTGATGATGATGGGTCGTACAGTGAGTGGAAATGGGGCTGAGCTGGAAACCCGGGTGTCCACACTCTCTGCTCTTCTACATCCGCTCCAACCATGGACCAACTTTAGGTGACTTTTTTATCTCTTTTGTCTTCTGCCACGACCAAAAATATGAGTCATTTGGGACAATAATGCAAAGAAAAGCCAGATCAAAAACTCACTGCTTTTGCCTACTAAATAAATTACCCCTTTTTTTGTGTGTAATAGTGTGCAAGTTGCCGCTGCCACGGCAGTTGGAGACGGGATCTTTTCTCTTCCTATTCTTTGTACGACACATGAAACAGGTAATAATACTCTTTTTCAAAAAAACCTTTCACTCCAAAATTTTCTATACAATCTTATCTTCACTTTTTTTTTAGCTGTTTCTTATCTGTGACCAAACTGACTCTTAAAATCTGTAATTTCAGTTCCGGAAGCACCGGCGACATTAAAAGCCATAGTTTCAGCCACAGATGCTGTTATTCTCACTTGGCTCCCTCCCTTTCGTCCCAATGGCAGAATCTCCAAATATCATGTCTATTTTCGGTCCACAGAATCATCCGGTGGGGAAGTGAGACCGTCCAAACGAACCGTGTTGAGTCATTCAACAACAATGGAATTAACAGATTTGAAAAGGAAAGTTAGTTATGAAGCTTGGGTCACGGCGGAATCTCAAGCGGGCGAAGGACAGAAATCTAATGTTGTAAATTATTCTCCTACTGGAAGTGTTCCAGCTGGAATTATTTCGTTTGGAAAGATTGTGACATTACCCTGGAAAGAGCAAGTGACATTACCGTGTCATCATGTGGGCATTCCGAGACCGATTCTAACGTGGAAGAAGCGAGAGCAGAAAATTACAGAACCGTATTCAAGGTATAGGACTTAGTAAATTGTAATAGCGTGGACATAGTTGGACATAGTTTGATACACGCTTAACCTTTCATAGACTTGAGGTTACGAACGACGGAAGTCTCGTGATTAATGCAGCCATGCGATCCGATTCGGCAAATTATACATGCCAGGTGAAGAATCCGTCCGGGTTGGATTACATTGTCTACGTGTTCCAAGTTCATGGTACACAAAATGCATTTTGTAAAATCCTGGAATAAATTGTTACTTTTTAAAAGGTTAAAAATAAGTTTTTATTATTGTTTAGTGCCTCCGAGTGCTCCTCTTTTGCACGCGACTCAAATAACAGCATCCTCCGTAAGATTGCAATGGAAACAAGGCGATCACGGAGGAACGACTGTGACAGCTTTTAACCTCCATTATCGGGTATTCGTAGACGAAGAGGGTAACGACAACGGGCAATGGATTCATTCAACTCTGAACCGGAAGTTATCAACTTTCGTCGTCCATGAACTATCATGCGGGACATCCTACCAGTTTTATCTCGCAGGTTACGTAAACATACAACAACTATATTTTTTGTATTTCGGGCACATGAAACTTACAAATTGCTACAATTTTGTGAGGAGAGAGGGAAAAAACTCAAACCGGAAGTGCTGATGTTTCCATTTTGGTTTTGCGGGGTAGAAGGCACTGACTAAAGCTGCGGGTAGTGCGTGACATGACGTATAGAGACTTTTTGACAAAGTGACCGGAAAGCAGAAAGCACCAGGTCGTTTGTGCCAGAATCATTTTGAGGATGCTGGAAACTGGAGAGAGTAGAGAGAGAAGTAGTGGCTCATGTAGTCAGTCATGTCGTAACTTGCCTGTGCCGTGATCCGCATGCCAAATGACCTCATCTGAGCCTTTTGCTATACCAGGGTTTCTTTTATGCCTCTACATTTTTACAACCAGAGTCGTCGAGTCTTCTTTTAAAAACTTCCGAGATTTTTAACGACACTGAAAAGAGAGTTCCCCTTTGAAATTCTTCACAGGAGTCAACCGCATTGGTGAAGGAGGAGCTAGTGACACGGTCACAGTCACAACAAGCGGAAACCGAGCGTTGCCACCACCTTCTGCAAGCGCCATCGTGTCCAATTCTACTAGTGTCACTGTCCTCTTGTCCAAATGGAACACGACGACGGATTGCCCTGTCACTTCCTTCCTTGTGGACATCCGCCCTCGTGGATCAGCTAATTGGATTCCGGGTGAGTTATATCGTCTCCGCATTACGTGACTTGTCAAGAACTCTGTATCCCGGTTGAATTTTAATTTAATTCTCTTTTTTTCATTTGTAGTAATTAATTAGTTCTCATTAAATTCTTTTCTCAGTTCCAGTGCAAGGGGCAGGCAGAAGCGTGACGATTGGAGATTTGAACACTGAGACTGACTACGTTGTCCGGGTTCAAGCTTTCAATGGAGCTGGAGTTACGTCGTCTGTGTATGAAGTGTCCACGTCATTGTTGCGTGGTGGACTGTCACTGTCCAATTTCAACAATGGGAGTCCCAGTCATATCATTGAGGGTGGAATTTCTAAAGAAGTGGCTGGGGATGTCGTTGCCAAACAAATTCAAATTCTATTACCGATTGTTGCAAGTGTGATTATTGTTGTTGGGGCGGTTGCATCGGTTGTATTCTGCTGGAGAAAAAGTAAATTGACTGCTATATTGTTTCAAAATTTAAAATATGCTTGAAACGAATATTATAAATTTATAACCATACTCTATATTTGTTACGTTTGATTTCAGAAGTTCACATTTTATCAGCTCGAGGAAGTATGTTAGAAACGACAGCCGGACTTCGTTACCCGCGAAATCCTACAAATCCACCCGAAACAGACCGAGATTACACTGTCATTCGTGCTAAATTTATATCTGACCCGAACGACCGCATACCCGGTAGAACTTTGTTTTTGACTTTTGACCGTTTTTCGGGTCTGCGAATGAATAAAAAAGCGTATAGTGCTAAGTTTTAAAGTTTGTATTTAAATTATATAGAGTGTGCAGATGACATTTACCCTTACGCAACGTTCCATCTGCCTGAAAAACCCGGGGATCGAATCACGGATTCTTACTTGGTTCAACAACCCGGACACCATCGACTGTCCAACGCAGAATCCATTCACATTCGTCAAGTGAGTAGTATACACTAGCATTATAAGTTCAATATTGACCCTTTGACACACCAGGCGCATGGTTTTTATCTCCTGGGGAAATGTGCGACACAAACGACACGATTATGCTTATCGTTCGGGGAAATGTGCCAAATTCGCATCTTTTTTATAGTGACGATCATGTTCTTACAACTTTTTCTTTGGGATTTTATATGTATACAGCAGACTGGCTCCAATACGACGGGAAGAGCTAAACGACAAAATACCCGGTACAACCGACCAGAAACTGAGAGTGACGAGTACGACAACTCGAGTCGATCAGACTCTGACGTAGAATTGGAGTGGAGGAAAAACCCAAGGTTTCAAGACGAAACTTTGGTCATTTCTGATCGAAAATCTTTACCGAGACGATCGTCTGCTCAAACCAAAATGCTCTACGGCAGCTTGGCAGCTCAACAGCACCGCACAGCAGGCGGGTATTTACCACGACTTTCTCTTCAAGAAGAAACTACCCGATTGATGTACCCAGAAGAACGACCTTTTGAGCTTAAACACTTGTCTAATGATAAGGTCGGCTTGAGGAACCAATCGGATAGTCATAGACGCTATGTTGTGTCTGCTCCCAGTGGGCAGGGATTCGGAAAAATACCCGCATCCGCAAATCCTAATGAGGAATTGGGAAGACACGAACAACATCCAAGACCACCGTATCATACAGACTATACGATTGCTGTTTAGACTCTTTAGACATTAAATAATTTGCATGTCAATCAAAACGAATATTTAGCCATGTGTGTAGTATTAAACTTTGAAAACTTACTCTGAATTAACTTTCTATTTTTATACTGAAATTCAAATGACCTGTTGACCTTATACTATAAAATTGTTAGATTTCGAATTATTGTAAAACAGTTTGCCATTTCCATTGCATTGGACTACAATCAATATAAGTCCACTTATTAAATAAATCTATCAACTTTTTTAGAATCAAAGTTATACTAAAACGTTAACATCACCTTTCATGACTTAATTCCACAAGTATAATGTTTTTATAAGCATATTACAAACTTCGTCACAAACGTGTAGTTTAAATGGTACAAATTCATTTAGTGCTTCTACAGTGTCTACTTTACGATTCATTCTTCTGATTAAAAAATCTATATTCACAATCGTTTTTATCTTATACAATCGAACAGGGTTTCTTTTTCTTGACCTTGACATTGACCAGCGAAACTCCATGCTATATGTTACTACCATTGTAAAATAAAAATGGAGGTATTGAAATCCGAGATTCTTCCTTTGTTCCGAAAACTTTCTGTCTTTTATGGACTTAAATTATTTTGATCGACAAGCACATTGATGAGCAGACTATTGGACCAGTGATTAGCGGTAAGATTTGCATGTATTTAGCATGTAGTTTATTACAAAAATAGTAAATTAAATGTAACAGTAATAACTAGAAATAATAGTTCGTGTTTTTACAGTGTTGTGTGTTTTAGAGTTTTAGTTTACGTTATCAATTATAGTAATAACTGAAATCGTCGCACCGAAAACTGGGACGACGTGTGAGGTCAGAGATAAAAAGGAATATTCCTTATCCCTATTGCGGGTTACGTGAAATCTCACAGGTCACATACAAATGGACATGCCCCTGAACAAGTCCTCCATATGCCAAAATTTGATCCAAAGGAAGCTTGACTGAAAAGTAGTTCGGGTCTGCTTCTACTTTCCTGAAACTCTCTATACGTAAAACCTGGAAACGCTGACGCTGTTAAAGTAATGAATTTCAATTAAATTGTGATTCAATTTCAAAATACGAGAAAGTGACATTTTTGCAAAATTCACAATTGTATCACCTTAGCTTCGTGTTCAGGATGACCAATGATAATATCACACTTGAATGCATTCGTATCGCTGGGCTCTCCGAAGTAAACGATGCTAACGCAAAAGTCTTTACTGTTCGGTGTGCTCATTTTCATAAGAAAGATCTCGTTGAATTTCTCGATAATATTGGTCCGAAACATCAAAGATTCACCTAATTTTGTACCATAAAAAACAAACGAATTGGAATAATTTAATTTTTTAATTTCATCACATGATTCACTCATATATTTAAATTCTGACGGTCGTTAGGCAGCAGACTTGCGAGACACCAATCCTTGTTGTCCTTCAAACAGTTATGATCGCTCGTTAAGTGATTTAAGAACTTGCCAAACGGCACTACCTTTTTGCACAAAGAGTATGCGTCGAAAGTGCACGTCACTGGTCTGAAATACAGTAGCAATCGAAGAAATGAAGAAAGTACAAAAAACTAAATTTTTGCAAATAGCGTAGCTGATGCTGGAGTTGCTTTGAACTGTAATTAAACTTGTACTTTCTTACCGAAAAGTACATATTTTTTCATGAGCCTCCATGTCAGCATATTTGAGTTTGATGTCGCATCCGGATTCTTGATTTTTGCATGCATAAGAAAAATACTTCATAATTGTTTCTAACGCATAGCATCGAGTGTTCGTCATATCCGCCGCACATTGCGGACACTTATTAGGTGACAATAATTCTTTACACTTTAAGCAAAACGAGTGACCAGTTGCACACAGAACAATCGGGGGAGAGAAAACTTCCAAGCACAAGGGACACTCCAGATCTTTCATCATGTCCTCTATTAACTTGCTAGATTTGGAATCGTCACTGCCAATTACAAGTTTTTTCATTAAATTATGGATGCTTACTCGATTTGAACCTAAAATACATTTCATGACATTAATATATAAACACTTGTACGTGTACCCAATGTTTTCACTCATTGTCAGAGCAGAATAGGTTTTCGTATTTTGCGAATAGAATTTTCCGGTTGTTTTACCGTCAAAGGAGTTGTTGATTCAGAAACTGAGGACATCAGGACCTTATGGAACAGTGTGCATCCCTCATTTGTTCTCAAGTACTGTATAACGTTACTCGTTACTCCATATAACTACCATGGTAAAATGGAGATATGGAAATCTGAGAATTCTGCCCGACTTTCTATAAAGTGGTTTGGGTTTGGAGGTCTTCCACAATTTTTCGGCCAACCCTATCACGCTCAGATTATCCTAATGTTATTTTTATCCATGCCGTGACATTTATTTGCATGAGAATTGAAAATAAAAATGTTAAAAGCTACCAGTCTACAATTAATCTTTGAAAGTTGCTATGAAATTCCCAGGAAAAATAAAGTTAACCACATTGGCGACGATTTGAACGATGTTTACGACTTTTCTTTTGTGTAAAAGTTCATTGTATATAGTACCTTCTTTATTCATATCACCAATAAATTAGAAAAATTCAAAGCAGCATAAGAAATACCATATTTTGTGGTAACAAACAACCAGGTCAAAGGTTACATGACTTCCGGCAATAAAACATTGCATTATAAATTAAAAGTTCACTAGACTAAAAAAAAGCGTGAGTGAGATAAGTGTGTAATACCGTTGAAGTGTGAACTAGTTTAGTAGTTTCTTGGGCAAGATTGCGTACTATGACAGCTTAGAATACGATGGTGGAGCAACACAGTGACGAATAACTTTCGACACATATATCGGGACACATGATAACGCAGTAATAAGTGTTGTTTTCCATACAAAGTTCCATGACAAGATAAATTCGGTATCGAAAAACTGGTGAAATACGACGAGACTTGCCAAATAAGCAAGGAAACTGGCCACTTCCGCCAGAACCATGAGACGATGCATCGTCCGGATCGTAAGGGCCACCATGATGAGTTCCGTTAGAATGAGTGATGTGAATGAAATGGACACCACGTGGATAAACTCATCCTGGAAAAGGATGAGAGCCCCGTACATGATCACTCCGCCTTGGTACACCGATATTAGCACCCAAATGAAAAACGTCTTGTACGTTAGGCTGCGTCCTTTCCCTAAGTCTGAATACAGTTCCGGGAGCCGAAGCAGATCCGCTGCTTTCACATCCTTGTCCAGCACCAATGCGAATACTGGGAGCATTGTATACACTGTGGCATAACCAATCATCAGAAACCCTTGATATAGAGCTACTGATGAAAAGTAGAAGATTGAGGAAAAGACGGCTTGCATCACAGTGATGATCAAACCTCGATGCATCACGAATTGGGCTAAAGCAGC
>JABASF010000526.1:0-38982 GCA_019776145.1 Harlomillsia oculata
TGCAAAGTTACAGAAAGATTGGAGAAAGTTTGAAAAAGTGCCAAAAAAATATTTATCTTGTCCATGGTCATTACATACCAAATTGTGTTGACAACATGTTTGTCTTTCTGTTTTTGATAATGAAATGGAAAACGACGCGCGTGTAAACCGTCGTACATAAACTTTTTATTGTCGACAATATAAAGTAAAATGATTTTTACAGTGTATGCTGTACGCAAACAGCTTGTATGTGTGTGTTTAACTGTATGTTAGCGCTCCGGCAGACGTTAAATTCCATTTCTGGAAACATTGTCTTTCGTCCAGGTATGAAAACAATAAACGGAGATTGGACTTCGTAAGAAAAGTACAATTTCACGCAGTTTCACAGAACAGCATTTAACGCACATGGCTGGAATGCGCCTAAGTTTATTGAAGCGATTCAATATTTCCGAAGCCTTTATAACCAGAACCCCTTCAGTTGAATTTGAAAACATTTCAGATACTTGCTTGCAACTCGTGTACTTTCTTCTCAAAGCTAGCGGGAAAAATTTTCTGGCAAGTTTTATCAGTAGTTCATCTTCGCGACCGTAAAGATCAGTACGGTTACCTCGAACGTTGTCCAAATCTAGTTCAAAAATGTCCATTACAGCTGTTCTGTTAACGGATTCAAAGTTTTTGGCCTGTAGTGCCTCACACATTGAAAAACCACTACATCCAACACCCAACAGTGGCCCTATTGTGGCTCTGGGATGCGCATGCAGCTTGTAAATTATGTACACTGTTTGGATGGTAGTCAATTCCACATGTATTCGTAATTTGAATCCCCCGAAAAGTAAATCCTTGTCCACAAAGGATGAACTGACATGTGTTAATTAAATGTGGTAAAGGAACTGCCTGTCGTTTTCCATAAAAACTCTTTCTCCAATGCCCTTTTTTGAACTCTGGGTCTGATTTGAACAGTTTCTGATCTTCTGTTTCTGTTGTATGTGTCCGCTGTTCATCTGTTCCAAGAGTAGCAGTTGCTGTTAATTTAGAAACGTCATGCGTATATAAGAAAATGACTGGTGATCACACCTGTCTCTGTCTTTTTCCCCTCATTTTGCTTTCCGGCCTTGGTTCCGTCAGCACGTCGTCAAAGTCCTTGTACTTGGCTATTTATGAGTACAGCAACACGCATATCAGCATTTGCTTGCAATTAGATCCACAATTTCATATTTTGACCGCTTACAAATAATATGTGGTGTAATAGTCCAGATATATTTATCAATGCGGCAGCGTCGTTCAAATATTTTATTTTTGGTATAACTGAAGTGACCTCTTACATTGGTAGTCATTATCAACGGGTTATAGTCGTACTGCGTAATTCCGGACAAAGAAAACTGGCCAATACGGTAAATATTTAACTCAATAATTGGGCAATTAATATTAAGCAATAATAAATCAATAATGAATACAGATAATAAAGGGAACTATCAATGTTTCGGCTTTGTTAATGGATTCACGCATTTTCTTAACCGCTTGTACGTCATTAGTTTTGAACTGTTCTTGTATTAAACGATGCGTATACATCCTCTGGTCACGCTCATAGCTAAGGTTTCGACGCTGTACACCGCGGAGTTCAACCTACCCCGCCGGGTACCCTGCCAAGTTCACGCTTACCCGGCCGGGTACCCGTACCCGGCCTTCTTACCACCTTCTTATACGCCCCTTTTAACTAACTATCAAATTAATGCACATGATTATCCGAGCATGGAATTGGAGTGCATCAAGCTGACTGGATTGTGCTTATTATGATTATTATGATCACCGAAATGTGATTCCATTTTTATCCGCAAATGTTAGTAGTACATACTACATATTAACATCACATGCTATCGTGAATTTAGAAATCAACAAACTATTTTAGTTGATTGCCAACTAAAAAATTAAAATGTTAGTAATCAACAGTTTCAAAACATTTGAAGAACATAATTGTACAATAATCTTGCGTTAGCGGAATGACTGAAGGTACCATTTTGCTTAGGGAAAAATGAGATGGAAAATCATGTTAAATGCTTTTAATGTGAGAAAAAATACCCCTCAGCCTCACCCTCAGCTCACACACACCGCGCAACGAAGTGAAGACTTCGCCTTGAGATTCTCTCTAGAATACTGTTCTTAATTGCTACATAGAACCAAAATTTAAGTAATGTTAATTAATATGAACTTTTATATATTTACGTTCATAGTCTATATATAAATGCGTTGGCTTTTATCCCGTGACCTGCAAATTTGAAGCCTACTATGATTATGGACTTTACAAATAATTTCATTGTTAAGTTAGCAGTTGAAAATAATCCCATTTTTAAGTTTTTTACACATTTTTAGCGCCTTGACCTTGTACACTCTGTAAAATTAATATTCTAGTTTTGTTATTTGTTTGTCTTCATGTTTTGTATAACGTAAAATTACGTAACTAAAAGAATTTTTCTCGTTAATTAGTTCTCGTTGGAAGCATTATAATGAGTCTAGGTTCCACTCAAATTAGAACTATGATCGAATGACGTAGTGCTCGAGTTCTAACTTGAGGTTTCACCTAAGCTCATGATAAGCCTTCTAGTTTTTGTAATGCGTAACTGTAGTTAGTAGTTTTCGTTTTTATCAGTATTTTAATTGTGTGACATATGTTGACAGACGGTCATGTTTCGACACAACTTGATGTTCAAATGTAAGTTTGCATACCGGTGAATTATATACGGATTTAATGGAACAACGTACAACAACGCAAAAATCGTAAATTGGAAAAGTAACCTTTCAGTAATTAACCAGCATTTCAATTGTAATGAGTGTTCCTCAACTCATTCTTACGTGAGTTTTCTGTTCAATGACTCACTAACACGTTTTTATGGGTTGTGCCTGTTGCTGCAATTATACATACATATATTTTATTCATTACACCTTGATTTTCGTGTATTAATTTGAAGCGAGTAACTTTTTGTAATAACATAATTGTAAACTTTAGTATTATAATACTTACAATGATGTATGTGTATAATCAGTAACACTGAGGATGCATTTTATTACTCTATATTATATGGCTATGATATATTCTTTTGTAATAAAAATTATTACTGTTCGGTCTCATACTACATACACGTTGCATTGAGTTTTTGCCGGGAGTTGGATTTCTAGAATTAATTCCGTTTTTGGGTGCTGCTTTATTATACGTCACAAGTCACAATGTCGGTAATAGGCAGAACGAAATGAAAATGTATACCTTCTCAGCATTCTTGACAAACTGTCAAGGTTTGCTATTATTTCTGTCTCGGAAACCCGACACGGGCTCTAAAGACAGGAGCATTTTGAGACTTTCCATGAGAAATTCTTTGGGAACCTTGAGTTTAGGTAAATATAGGACCTAATGGCATTATTATACTATGAATAGATGCATCTGCCGTCTCTCGCAGCCTTGTTGACTGTAGTTCCTCAAATCACTACACAGAACTACTTCGGCTTTTCAGCAGGTGCTCTTGCAAGTGAAAAGCAAAGTCATTTTTTCGGATCTTCCTTTCATGGAAGGGAAAGTACCATTTCAGGAAAAGGGAGAGTCTCCACGCTAAGTTGGTGGATTTACGTGCCCGACTTTGTGCCGTTTAATATCCACACGACGAAATCTCTCATCGTCGTGTGATGTACGATCTACGGATCTACACCAAATTATAATATATCTAACCCAAGTGTCGAGTGATATATGTCTCTTAACTATGCGTCTTAGAAGTATGCGTCTTCAGAAAGCATCATGATGCCCATTGCCGCTTCCCTAGTTAAGCAAAACTTTGAACCATGACAAATTTGAGATGATAGATGAGGCAAACGGGCTCGTGTCCTTTTGAAGATTTTTTTATATTATTTCCATAGGGGAAAGCCCTTAGTAACTATAAGCGATACCCCGTGGGTAATCCTTCGTTGAAATTTCAAATGGCAAGTTATCTGTACCTATACACAGAAATGAAATTGTAATTTCAGTTTTTAAAATACTAGTATCGGATTGTAAAAGGCTTAGTAATTTACATCTTAGAAACTCAGAGAGTGTCCCTGTGTAATGCTGCTTTCTGGATTACTAGATTATTATTATTGCACAATAATGCTGTCACGAGTATCCAAAAATCATTCCACAAGACGTATTAGCGTTTACATGACTAGACATGTGTTGTGCGATTTATTATACTCTGATTCAACCGATAAAGGAAAAGAATTTCAAGCTTTTTGACACAATCTGTATCATTAATTTGTAATTTAGGTTACACGGAAACTTCCTCCAATGAAGAGGTGAAATACGCTCGTTGTTTGAACTTTTTTTAAGCTGGACACTTTATCTAAGCAAGGCCCGCATCTTTGGCCATTCCATGGAACACGGATCTGTGATCTTGTAACAGTTTGGAGGGAGAGTCGAATTCAATTATTTGTCCTTTATCCAGTACCATTACTCTGTGTAAAAGATATAAAGACAACATTGAATGAGGTTACTGTAGCACTTGTTATGGAACTTTACATGACGTGACGTATCGTAATGTCAAATTGTCTAGATAGAATTAAATAAGTTAATGATGAGTACAAACCTGTCAGAGTCCATTATTGTGTTTAGCCTGTGAGCAATGGTTATCACAGTGGATTCTTTGAATTCTACGCGAATTGTCTTTTGAATCAGGTCATCCGTTTCTAAATCTACTGCAGCCGTGGCTTCATCTAAAACCAAAATCTTGCTTTTTCGAAGCAAAGCTCTTGCCAAGCAAAACAGTTGCCTCTGGCCAACACTGTGTTTGGATATAAAAGTGAATCCAATGAAGTATGTTGATTACTTTTACTTTATATTTGCTTGTCCATAACTTAATTATCAATTAAGTAACCTGAAATTCTGCCCTTCCTCTGCTACTTCATGTGATAATCCTTCAGGAAGGGAAGCCACGAATGATTTCAAATGTGCCAACTCCAGGCACTTCCAAACTGCATCGTCAGAGTAAGCAACAAATGGATCAATATTTCCTCTCACATTTCCCGAGAAAAGAACTGGATCCTGCAAACCAAGAAATGCATATTGGCTGAGAAACTTTTTGAGAATGATAAAATAAATTTAGTGCAAAACCCACCAACCTGAGGAATGATTGTTAATTTTGATCGTAGGTCGTGTAATCCAATTTGGGTTACATCTAAGTCATCGATTTTAATAATGCCACCAGCAGGTTCTACTAACCGGAAGAGCGCTAGGGTTAGGGAAGACTTCCCTGCGCCAGTTCGACCGACAACTCCAATTTTTTCTCCAGATTGAATTTCACAAGTTATTCCACGAAGAACCAAATCCAGACCTTCTCGATATCTAGTTTCATATTTGTCGAAGCTGACAACACCTTGATCCGGCCAGTCATTATTTGGTTTGGCTGATTCAATTCTCCATGCAGCTTCCTATCAGTGTCAATTGATAAGCTTCAATGTCATGTTAGCATCAGCGAGCGAGTAGGAAGTTAAAGAAAAAACCATACAATCGTACCTGAGGCACTTCTGTCATTTCCAACATTCGTTCCACTGCCACAATATTCGTTTCCAATTCTGTGCTCATCCTTACCAGGAAATTAAGTAGTAAGGTAACTTGCAGGGAATAGGAAATCGACAGTCCAACTAAACCGGGACTAATGTTGGAGCTACGGGCTAATATAGCAAAAATTGAGGCAAACAGAATGATAAAACTCCCAATAATTTCTAAGCGAATACTAATCCACAAATTGGACGCAATAAATGGAAAGTAGGCTTGTTGGTTGAAGTCTACTTTTCTTTCGGACTCCTGAACAAATTTCCGTTCTAGACCAAACGCACGAATTGTAGTGGCTCCAGATATTGTTTCGCCAAAATGACTGTATATTGGGGAGCGGGACACTGATTCTAGACGTTTGAGCTGACGAGATGTGGCCACATAAAATCTCTGCGGATGAAAACATAACGACGTGTTAAGCAACACTTGCACCTGTCATGATACCGTAAAATTTACAATAAGGTATTATACTCAAAACACACTTACTTGAAGAAACACGTACAAGATAGCCACCGGAACAATGAAAGCAATGAAAACAGGTGTAGTATAAGAGATAACAATAAAAGTTGAGAGGACGCTTAAAAAAATATTAATGAAGGCTCGAATATTAAGGGGAATCATGAGATCTGCGGTGTCTACGTCTTTGGCAAATCGGTTCACAAGTCGACCAAGTGGAGTAGTATCAAAAAATGACATTGGAGCACGGAGAATGCGTTGTAACATTCGACTATGCAGCGTAATGGCAGCTCGAAGTGTTGCAATTGCGAGTGTCAGAGCACCAACTAAAACACTTATAGCTGTAATATAAGAAAAGGAAATTGCAATTACTATTATACACTCTTATGCGATTCTAATCCATTAAAAAAGTAACTAAAGTGGATACCTTGAGCAAGACCGAGTCCTCCATAAACTCCAAGATATTTGTCGGTTGTTTTTGCCGACACAGTACCAGTATGAATTTCTTCAATGGTGCTTTCATCGGACCACTCGGATAACCAAATGTTACTGTATGCAGACAATGCTGAACAAAAGTTAAATCAAATTTTAAGCGCAAACATTTATAAATTAGAAAAACTATTTAGTTTACACTAAAAGTCGTCATACCTTGAAAAACAACATTCAAAATTATCGCAACGCATGCCATCATGACACCAGAAGCTTTGAAGTATTCCACAAAAACCTTTAACTTTACGTTTCCAGTTTCTGCTTTTTCCTCTTCAATCAGTCTATTAGCAGCTGCTGGTTTTTCTGTCTCCGCTTGCTGCGATGTTCCTGTCGTCACTACGCTTTTTTCAGATTGCCCTTCACTCTGCATATTAAAAGCATGTATTTTATAAAATGCAAATTAAGCCTCTTTTGTAAGGAAGGTCACTTTCTCCTTCCAGATACTAAAATTAAATACCACTTACTAAGGAACCCTCTCTCTTTGTTCGGCCGGATATTTTGGAAGAATTTCTTCTCAACAGTTCTTGACCAACGGCATTTTCCAAGTCTTCCATAAGAGCAGGATTTAAGTCTTCAGCGTCTGCTTCTTCACTGGATAAATGCTGAGTGAGAAACTCTGCAAATTCTCCCTGTTTCGAACATTAAAAAGATACATTTTACCTGAATCACATTTTACATTTGGGAAAGTAGCAATTTTGGCGTTTACCTTCTTTCTAAGGAGTTCCGTAAAAGTGCCCATGTCACTTATAGCCCCATCCTTCATAACAATAATTTGATCCACTTGAGGAAGGTAATGTATTCCATGCGTCACCAACAACCTGGTTTTTTCCTAAAATATTTCAATTAGTAGTAGTTATTTTGCATTCGACATTTTTCGTAATGCCATTCTGTTAAAACATGTATGTTTATAATGACAAATAATCACTTTGAGCAATCCGTTTGGTCCAAGGAGATTCTCAAAAATGTGTTTCCCAACATGAGAATCAACAGCGCTAAGTGGATCGTCTAATAGGTAAATGTCCGAAAGTTTATAAGCCGCTCGAGCAAGTGCAACTCTTTGCTTTTGTCCTCCGCTTATGTTAATTCCTTTCTCTCCAATTTCAGTTTGATCTCCAGCTGCTAAAATTTGTAAATCTGGTCGCAAAGCACAAGCGTCTATGACGTTATTATATTTTTCTTCATTGAACTTGTCATTGAACAAAATGTTGTCCCGTAAAGTCGCATTTTGAATCCACGCTCCTTGAGCAACGTAAGCCACGCTTCCCTAAATTAATCAATGAAACTTGTCAAGTCAGTTGATATCTTAAAGATTGTATTATAGTTCACAAAACGTACAAGGGTATTGACTGTCCCATCTTGTCTTTTTAAGTCACCCAATAATGCATTCAGCAAGCTAGATTTTCCGGAACCAACGGTACCGACCACAGCGACCAGAGATCCTTTTGTCACTCGTAGATTGATGTCTTTCAGCGTGGTCATTTCGTCCGTCCATGAAAACGTCCCATTGTCAATAACGATCGGATCTTCTAATTTGTACAATTACGCATTCTTTATATTAAATAGTATGGCCCAAAAACATTCTAATGGAAATCATTTATCTTCTTACCTTCTTCTGGATTATGCGACACTGCTGCTCGATCAATGTCTTCGGAATTGAGATATTTGTTTAGTCGTTTGACACTTACACCAGCTTGCACGATAAGAGCGATGACCATTGGGAACCTAATAAGCAAGACGTACATAATATTACCATTTACCGACATTCAAACTGACATTAAATGGAAAATATATGATGATATTACATCGTTAACGGCATCCTCATAATGTTAAATAAGGTCAAAGACACGAACGCTTTCTGCGCATTTAAGACATTATTCGGGTCTGATTTCACGAACGTGGCGAATGTAGCAATGGAAACTAGAAATGGGGCAACGGTGAAAGCGAAAACAGTGCTAGCATTTAAATAGGCTGCAGTTCTTAACAATTTCTTTTCTTTTTCTCGGATATCTTCAACTTGCTGCTCAAATGAAGGTTCCCAACCATAAAGCTTCAGAACCTAAGTTTAAGACATAATAATCAGTGAGCTTGCCATTCGATAAGACAACTATTCTCTAAAACGCATGTAGAATGATCAATAATCAATGTAATCACCTTAATCCCAGATAAAATTTCGCTCATGAGTTTGATTCTGTTGTCCTTCATACCCATTTGTATCATTTGGAGTGCACGAACTTTAGCTGCCATCACCCCATTGACGGGAATCAGAAGAACCATTGTAGCCAATCCAGCAAAAACTGATGGACCCAATTCAGCATAAAGAAAGTAAATGCACAACCCAATTTGAACTGGAGCAGCCCAACATAAGTGTATGAATGGCATCAAATCAATGAATCTTTGAGTGTCCACACTCATAAGATTCACAATTTCACCCACAGTGCTTTCTAAAGTAGTGAAAAGCAGATTTAAGTGATTGTCACATAGTCCTTAAGAAACATAATGAAACACGAGGAAATACGGTGGTATGTACAAATCTTATCAATAACGCTTTGCGTACCTTTCTTTGCTGCATTAGACACCGTCAAAGCTTTTCTGTACACTGCACATGTCAATGCAGTCCGCATCCTCATTCCGATTAGCAACATTCTTTTGTTGTACTGCGCAGCAATCAATGTTCCCAAAATGGATGTAGTAAACAAAACCCCTATTGAAAATAAACCTTCCTCATTATGAAATCTTCTCTGCTAATTAGAATCATTGTTGATTTTCGGTATACCTGCATACAAAAATCCTTTCCATTGTTCTTCTGAAGTTGCAACGTGTACTACAAGACGTCTATAAATGAATTCAGCAACGCAATTTTATTGTAAATTCAATATCTATTAAGTCATTTTCAGGTTCAAGTTCAAATTACTTTAGCATTTCTGGTTGTACAAACGCCGACAGGTCATAAACCAGTTTTAAGACACCGGCAATTACGAACGTTCTACCGTAGGCGTTACCTAATGTATTCGTAATGCTAACCTGAGGGATATTCTTCTTTTCTTTAGCTTGCGACCTTTATAAATAGCATGAATTTAAATTAATAAATTAAATATTTTTAGTCCATAGTGTAACGAAATAAAGTAAGCCAGAAAGACAAACTAGTGGAACCTCTTGTTTTTCTCAACACTTGCATTCCAATATTTAAAGTATAATGGAACTTGTTCGGCCGATTTATCCACATCATTAAGTTCCCACAGATCATTCTGACTGAGCGAATTTCGGTAGCCGAACCATGCCATTTTATCGTACCAAAAATAAAAAGTCTTCGAAAAGTACGATGCATTTTTTTCGGGGCACATTTGAGTCTATTTCCGGTAAAGACATCAGAATTAAATGAACCATACAAATAGGTTTTATGAAAGCAAAAATGTGAACTAGTCATGGCTAAACAATGTTTACTTACATAATATGGGTCTGAACTCAATTTATATTCGTCCCACGTACCATCAGCCCAGCAAAACAAAAACACTTGGACGACAACCAACGGAAATGAGAGAATTCTCATTAAATATTTGGACTGGGTTTTTGACTTTTTGAAGAAATAAAAATACAATACATAAATAAAAGGCCTGAAGAATGATGACAATGACAACGTATGTCTGTGTAGGTATGAATTCTGCTTACTTCTGAGTTTCCGTTGTAAAATCTGACCGCAGTCCTGAACTTAATTGCATCGCAAACGAGAAGTAGGAACCAAAATAAGAATTGGATTGCAGAAGAACGAACTGACCTCCGCTTTGAAATGACTATTAGCCCTATTGCTAAACCCTAAAAATATAACAAAAATCTTATGTAATATTTTGTTACTGTATAATTTTCGCTTTTTCTAACTACGAGAAATGTCCAGAAAGTCCGTTCGACTTGCCCCAGAATGCTGCTTATAGACATGTCTTCGGTATACGATAATTCGATAATGGTAATGTAATAACGAGGTAGGGGAATTTGAGAATAGTTTCAAAAAGATTAAAAATGGGGCATCTCAAAACTTACTTTTTGATGATTACGTTGAGAAAAAGACTAAAGTATATAATGTTCAAAATTTAAATACAATTATATACAGTTCAACCTCCTCTATTACATAGCAACTCTGGTCATAGCGGCCGGACTGACCTCTGAACCCAAAAATGACGGCTAGAACGAGAGGTTGAACTGTATACTGTATTTCATTCGGGATTTATAGTAGCTGAACGGGGGGCGAACGGATTACTGTGAAAATTATTGTAAAACAAGGAAAACTTACAAAACAAAATATTCGAATAGCTGGACCATACATGTCAACGTCAACAATCTCTTCAAAATCGTCCATGTACGCTCGAACACGAAATAGCTCAGCAACAGAGATAGCCCCCAAAGCTAAGCTGACGAGCAACTTGAGTGCTGTGAATATGTTCCAGTGAATGGGATTCCTTCTCATTGAATATGACAGTGTGATGTCAAAAACCGCCAAGCAAAGAATGAAGGCCGAAGGAATCCATATTAAAACTGTCTCTTCAAAACAAGGTGTGAAAAAAGGATCTGAGGTATTCCATGTACGCTGGTAATCCTGTTAAAGAGTCACATGGAAAACATTGCGTCATTTCGTCATGCAAAATGGATCAAATCACAAGACCTTATCGTGTACACTTTAACTGAACCTTGAACGCTCAAAACTATAACCAATTACGACAAGAACATAATATATGAAGTAGATTTGCCGACTTTTGTGTATTATATTGATTCATTATTCATTTTCTATAAACTTTATCTTACCCAGAACGTTGATCCACAAAAGTCGTCCAAGCTCATTTCTTGAGATTTTGCGAAAACAGCAGACCAAATTAACTTTGAACTCGTAAATACACGTATGAAATTCTGACTAACGAAATTATTCAAACGAAGCTTGAAACTGTTTAAACTAAAGGTAGTACGAAATCACTAGTTGGAACTAAGAAATTAATTTTTTTCGTTTACACGAGAGTGCAAAATAAAAAAATTAATCAAAGGAAAACTATTTGACGTGTTTGTGATGGACACAAACGTAGTGAATACTGAATACAGTAAATCAGTTGCCCGAGAACGAATCAACAACTCTTTTAGATAAGATAATGTACAACTATATTAATCAAAGGAAAACTATTTGACGTGTTTGTGATGGACACAAACGTAGTGAATACTGAATACAGTAAATCAGTTGCCCGAGAACGAATCAACAACTCTTTTAGATAAGATAATATACAACTATACTAGCTGTTGCAACTGTCTCGATCTGATACTCAATTATTCACACTAACTATGTGCAACCTTGGTTGATATTCATTTCGGTGATAAAATCAAAAGAGAATCCAAGTTTTGTTTTATATCGTCGTCACTAGGACGACGCAGCTTTTCCTATAGCACACAGTGCATCTGCTACATTCCGTGATAAGAATGGTGGAATATTCTGAAAATGAATTTATTTTAACGTTGAAACTTAAAGCTCAGAACAAACATTATTTCATTTGAACAAAAAAGATATATTTAAAATTCCAAGGTTGAATTGAAAGAAGAGCGGAGAACGGCTTTAATAGAAAATGGTTGCAGGTGTGCAAGTCAAACCAGCTCTCGGATCACTCGTCAAGTTGGGATGCGACGGAGATTTTGAAATTTGATAACGTTGCAAAATAGTCGTAAAAAACAGGAAAAATGACACACGGGCTAAACTTTCACCAAGACACACTCGTTTTCCTTTAAAAAAACGGTTTTACAAAATTAACAAAAACATATCGTAATATTTCCTTTGATATTTTTCGGTCAGTATCAACTACTTTGTGTGTAACATTTGGCTACTGTGGTAACTGTGCAAGCCAGTGGCATCAATGCAATGGCACATGTCACATGGCATATGAATTATGAATATTTGGATGAGACGGTCGTAACCAGGAAGTTGCCACTGGATTGCACAATTACCACAGTAGCCACACGTGACACTATGACCTATGACACACAAAGTAGATGTTAACAATACATTCCGTGTTCATCGTTCGAGGCTTTCGAAGTATGAATGTAAATATTGAGTTGGAGCGAGTGGAGCTCGAGCCACAAAATGCTACACTAAGTAAGTAATGGCTTACCATATCCAAATGCTAAAACTTGATTAGCGTTAATAATTTTGTTGTCTTTGTCGAGGAATCGCTCCGGTTGAAACTCTGTCGGTTTCTTCCACAACGACTCATCAAAATGTATTTTGTGCAAAAGGATTGCTACTGCGGTGTCCTAGATTTTATAATCAAATATTAAGTCAACGATAAACTGTTCACACACAGACAGAAACCGCATATAATTATTAGTCCGTTTCTTTATTTTTATCACATACCCTTTTCACGAAATAGCCGTTTACGATTGAGTCCTTGTTTGGACACCGACCAGCCAATGAATTTATGGATGAATATCGTAAAATTTCTAGTGTTGTTGCTTCGACATACGGCATTCTGACATAAGGTTATGCATCGAATGTACATGTTTCTCCCATTTATGTGTGCATATATAAATAATAGTGTTGCACTTTTTTTTATGTTAGCCGTGCGTGCTAATGCTAATAAAGATAGGGTTTTTTGTGCTGAATGTCAGTTCATTGGTACTTACTTTGCCTTGTCTAGCATTGTCGGGAAACGATCAAATCCTATTACATGCCGGATTTCATCTGTGACTTTTTTCAGTATTTGGGGATTAAGGAGCATATACAGGAATCCGAACTCTAGTGCTGAACTCGTTGTGTCCGATGATGTAAAAAATAAGTCCAAGCAAACCATTATCAATTGCTCTTCTACAAAACGTTTGCAAAACTGTTACTTTGATGTCACGTCACATCTCAATATTCGGTAGCTGAACTCATTAATTGTTTAACTTTTGTAAGATACCTGTGTAATAATTCGGGTTCTGGTCGTTTCTTCTCACGTGAATTTCTTTCAAAAATTCATCAATAAAGTCTTCCGGATTATTTATGTAAGTTCCGAGACTTTTGCGTTGATCAATGATTTTCTGTATGCATTTAGTAAAATATCATATTATAGATATAGACATACTAATACTTGGAGCTACCTAAGTTAGTATTTTGTAAACTTGGCATTTGGCATGTTCTTTAGCTTTGCATAAAATATATGACGTGTAAAACTGACCTTGAACATACTTTGAAGTTGATGATGAACTTTCATAATGATGTCGTGTTCTGTCAGCCCGGGCACAAACCTGAGACATGGAAACGCTTGTAGCAAACTCTTACCTGGCACAATTGCATTTGTCTGCTCGTCAATCAATCGCAAAAGTTTTATAAATTTCTGATCCGAATAATCAAATCTGATCTTAGCCATAAGAGTCCAGGCCAAGTTCAGTGCAGGGATGTTAAATAGCTGCTTAATTTCAACAATATCCGCATTCTGGTTTCGCAACTTATCAAAGTGCACCAAAAACTGCTGAAGCTCATCCAAAACCGAAGTTTCCATATTCGACCCCTTCCCAAATCCTACTCGTCGTAGCGTTCTAATTGTGTAGCGTCGTATTTCTTTCCAACCTTCTCCATCCGACCATATTAACCCTTGTGAATTAAAATAACTTGTTTCAGTAATTAAAAGGAAATGCTTTAAAGAACCCAATTTTTAAGAATTTAACGATTTGCTACAAACCTAAATTTTTATTGAAAGATCTCTCAAAAATGAATTTCTTCGCTGGGACCCTTGAACTCCAGTCATCCCTGTTCATGAGGTCTTTAGCTACGTATAGATCACTTACAATCGCTACGGATAACATTCATACCATTTGATCAAATGATTTAATAATTTATACTACATTTTCCTATCAGTTCTCACGGGAATGCTTAGAAATGATTTACTCACCAAAATTATTCATGCCGAACCGCAATCCAACAATTGGAGAATCAAACTTGCTCGCTATTTCCTCCAAAATTTCATAGTTTCGTTGTTTTGGACTTGTCAAAAGTTGAATCCCGTTTCCAATTATTGGAATTCCAAACGGACTTGGTAATCGCTTTCCAATTTTTGGACTCGGGTCCATTTCGTAGTACCAAACATAACAAATTAGAGAGATAAAAAATGAAAAAAATGCACAAACAATGAAAATCATTTTGGAAAATATATCAGCTAGAAAATCATTTCCAAGACTGAAATCTTGGTGGCAAATGACGAAAGCTAAATTTGCATTTATACTTTAAATTACATTTTCCAGGATTTCCACGAGATGTTAACTTCCTTCTTGAGTCAATCTATTATAATATATAATAATAATTTAACGTGGTGACTTGAGCAATGATCATTAAATTTGATTATACCAATACTGCGTACCTACGCAAATATGGAATTATAGTTGTGGTAAGAGGCAAATGGTGAGAAAAGGTTAGTGTTGTTATCAACACGGTTCTTTTCTCTTGCTGCGAAACGTGAATAAAATGAACGGATTCAAGTAGCATTTCTATGCTGGTATCGTGTCAAATAATAAATAAATCAAAATTGCATACTGTGGGAAATGTAGTTTTAAGTTCTATAATTTTCATGCGTTATCCTTTTCCATGTTCTGATTTTACAATATTTCGTAAAAACAAAACTTCCACGATTGCAGAAACCAAAGTATCAAATTTTTGGCTTCCTATTGCATAATGTTTCCGTATTATTCTTCATTGCTAGCAGAAAAGTCAATTCTATGCAATGTCTAATGCGCACAAAACATAACAGAGGCAAATAAGTCAAGGACCAATACAATTTTGCATTTTAAGAACAATTTATTGTCTGAGAAAAATCATAAAGAACAAAATAACAAGAAATTCATAAAAACTAGTATATATGCTTTTGGATAGTAGTGAAAAAACTATTAATAATTTATCAGCAATTTAAAACTCTACTTCCTGTTCATGAGTCAGATGTCGTTTGGTTCTTTGTCGTTTCTTCCACGGCATTTACACAGTGACTTTCACAAGAGATGATTGAGATGATCAGGATCATTATGATTACTAATTTCTAACTTTTTTTTCTTTTTCTCATTTTAAGAATGTACTCCTAATGTCCTAATATGTTCTAATAAGCTGACATGTTTTTTAAAAGATTCTCTTATAGAATGGATATAATTGTTAGTAAGTCATTAATGGCATATTGGGTTGTTGTTGACATAAAAAAAGTTGAGAGATCCCGTTAAGTTTACTTTAGACTTCCTTTGGAAACTGGAACTGTAATGCAGGAAAATGTAATTATGCTGTATATGGATATGAATATGGAAAGAATGTTGAAAAACATTTGGAGAGTTGGCAGTTCCGAAGTTAACATCCGGAAATGAGCTTCTTGTGGCGAAGTGTAAAAAGGGCTAGTGATATGAAACATTGACAAGACCACAGCGGGGTGTCGGAACTGCGGTTGTCACTCGACATTCGCTGTACATCCAGGAGAAATATTTCATCTTGTATTTATTTCTTAGTCAATTATATGTCTAAGAACAGAACGAACTCTGAGCTGAATTATCTACCCCATCTTTTGCTTGCAGGACCCATATACATGATCCATGATCAATTGATCAATACTTACTAAAAACGCTAAAAATATTTTTCTCATTCACACTTCTGGTTGCTACGTTTCTTCAATTAGATGGTGAGAATGAAAAGAATTTCTTCGAATTATGGTATCAATATCCATTCATACGCCTACAGAGATTACATTCAACACCGTAAGTATTTTTGTTTGTACATTAATGATACCTATAGTTGACGTAGTTTGTCAATGTAATTCAAACGCCCACCCCCACACACACATAACATTCCATCAAATGTCACGTTTTTCGGTTTTTCTTATTCCTCAGCAGCACCTTGTCATGGTCATTGTATAACGTTACATCAATTTCATGAGTTGTTGGTTATTTATTGGATCTATCATTTTTGTATCATGCCATGCCATTAAAAGCTTTTGCGTAGGTTGTTCACCATGTAAGGTAGTAACACTAAAAATCCCGTTGTGAGAAAGGAGAAAGATGAAACCAACTGCGAGGAATGAAATGAAAGCAAATAATAAGATCATACTAACTATACTTACATTACATGGACTTACTCAACTTGGCTTAATCCCTATATTGACTCTAACTCTCGAATGGAACTTTTGATTCCTTCTTTTGATTTTCTATACACTTAGTAGTTATAAAATTGAGTTCCAGTCGACAAGTAGTGTCTGTTCCTTTCATCTTTTTCCATGTTTTCAGATTCAGATATTTTTAATGTCATTCTTACTTATGTTAGTAGCTTAAAATATGACGTAATGAAATTTCTAAGTCAGTAATTCTACTGCACAGGCATACTTATTTTTTATATTTTTGTCATCAAATACGCATCCCTTTCATCTTTTCAATTGGAAATGACTGCTACTAAACTATAAAAATGGAAAAGTCATATATTTTACAAAGATATTTCTTCAACTAATTTTTCATCTTTGATCTCTCAACTTACTGATATCTTTCCATTTCACTACAACTAATTGAACCCAGGTCTTATTCAAAAGCTCAAATGAGTCAAATGTCAGGAATTTAATATAATTCCCATTAGGTACAACGAACATCAGCTTCGTAGAAATTGTAGCGCAAGTTCTTTAGAAAAGGAAGCATTATGATGACATGAAAATAACAAACTGACATTTTTTATTGTTTAGGTTACCTTTTCACATTTATTTTCGAGTTGAAAGTTCAGATTATATAATGCATAGTGGAACCGAATGTCAAAGAATGTAAAAGTCAAGTAACCGTAATGTGTAAAAGGTAACGGCGTGACATTCGCTTTTGAGGTCATTCATTCGCAAAAATTCTCCTTTTTCTTTGCACGAATTGAAAAAATACTGTACTATGTACATAAATCGTTACATTTGTTTCATTTGTGTGTAGTATTGTTATTTGTTAGAGAGCCAAATTGTCTATTTGGAAGTAACAACTGGGATGAAAGACAAACTTTTAATAATGACGTCCTGCTCCACATTTCTCCTGTATTTGAAAACGAATAAATTAACAGTACAAGAAATATTTCTTGAAAAATTCCAAGTAAAATACGTTGTGTAAACAAAAGCATAGCCTATAGATAATATTTTGCGGCTTACTGTATCCCCTCCTGGAAATAAGAGGTTGTTAAAATCCGACGTTACCTAAGAAAGTAAAAATGTGAGAAGCACAAACTGCAGAATTCGGACGATGTAAGTAAAAAGTTTATTAGTTTTTGGTTTCCCTCAAACACGTTATTTTGTGTACATATCGAAATGAAGTTGTAAGCCTCGCAAAAAGAGCAATATAAGAAAATATACTAAAAGTAAATATAAATGTGTATACAGTCGAAGTTGGGCATGTACTGCTCGTATACTGGTAGTTTTTCAATATGTATTGCTGAAGGGGTATCAAAGGTTGTTGAGGATTTGTAAATAAAAGGAGAATTGAGGTCTTCAGCCGGTAGATAGAAACTGTTGAGAGAAAAGTGGAAAGTATTAAAGTTATAACTATAACGGTGTGTGCTATAGTAAATAAGCAGGAAGCAGGGCAATCCGAGAAAAAAGTAGATATCAAATGATCAGAATGGTGTGTAGAGAGCAAAAGTCTCTTGAGCCCTTTGCTGTAGACTTGCATGTGACTGAGTCAATCGAAAAAGAAGCGAAACAGGATTCAACACTTTATCCAGCTTCGGTGACGAGTCGCGTCGTAAATCACCGTTCAATCCGTTTCTGACTCAACTTGGCAGGGACTCTTCGAAAATTCCCAAGATGAACTGTTACTACATGCTTCTTTCGGTGCGAGTCTGGAATCCGGAGGACGACAAAACTTGGTACTCACTCACCAAGTCAGCGATTCCTGTTGGACTGTTTCATATGTGTCTGTTTTCTGTCGTCTGAACAACTATACTATATAAATGCAAACGCAGCAGTCGTATGTGAACTAGACAAATAGAAATCCTATGTATTACACTATGTAAGTATTGCATTAAGTATAGTATACAAAACGAGATCATGTCATGTTAGCCGTCACGTAATCTTTTATATACAAGTACTGCAAGTATGACCAATGACCATGAGTAAGGGACTGAGACTGGGAAAATTTTTCATTCGTTGACATTTTAAGTCCATTTGGCTAAGGAAATGTCGAAGTGGCTCTCTATTGTTCCAAGGGAATCGCATTTGTGACAGGAGAAAGTTTCTTCTTCGACTTCCTGAGAGTGGCTTACACTTTATACATTATACTCCCGTCGGAACTTGAGATGTTCTATCTCATTATATCTCTACATTCCTCATGTCTTTAGACAACGCAATGTATTCTCAAAGGTCAGTTCAGTTTGTCAAAGTGTTTCTGTCACCCTGACAGACTCCTGGGGTGAGGAGAAAGTCTCCAAAATGACGGCTGGACAGGTTGATAGTGGACGCCTGTAGAGCCTGTGACAAGATGGCAACACTTCTGGCTTTCTCCTTTGAGTTGACTTTACATGTTTTACCTACACTGGGTCACAGTGAAAAGTTGGAAAGCACTGGAGAATTGCACGTCAGCGTCGACAGACTTTAGTGAGTGAGACATCATATATGTGATAAGAGGGTTTGAAGAACTGATGAAGAGAGTGTTTGGAGAGTATAAGAGGAAATGTTGACGTCTTCAGAGGTGGACAGATGCCGTAGATATGGATTGCTGAGAGTGACAAAGGGATGAGTTCATAGATAATCTGTCGAGGGCTGAACAGAGGTAGGGAGGGACGCAGGGCCGAATGGAAGTGACGACGACGCGAGTCTGTCGTGTTGAGACGCCTTGATCAGATTGGAGCCAAGGGAAGATGTAAAAGTAGAAAGGAACTGGAGGAAAGCAATGCATGGAGAAGTGGTTACGGCACAAGGCATAGGAGAACGGCATGAAACGATTAATCAAAGTGTCACGGAGAGTCGAGTTTTGGGGCCCTGCAACTTCTGGAAAAGGCCGAGGCGAGGCGGCGGTAGAGTTTGCAGTGTCTCACCTCTCCCACTGTGGCTCGATGCACTCTATCTCTTTTTGAGGAGCGAGAAACCGGTTCCGGATTCCAGATTTTCGTCTTTCCTCGTCCCAGAAAGAGAGAGACGGAGAGCATCAAGACACAGAGTTTAAGGAGCCTCAGGGGAATCTACCAATTTCCATAATCTCTCGTGCATTATCACTCTACGACTGGGTGCACAATTACTCTTGTCTCTGTGCCCACTAACCATCCATATTCAATCTGCACTAAATGGTTCAATTCAATTTCTTAGCCTCGACCTGCTTTGTTTCAATCCTTCTTTTATTATTCCTTCCATTCAATCACACTCATCTCAGTTCTCGCCATTCATCATCGTCTGTCCCTAGTGCGTGCCACCACTTCCTCTTCTCCTTTATTCTATTTTCAACTTTTTCCTTCAAATTTCATAACTCGTCTAGTGCATCAAGACTCAGTCTTAACCAATTGCCAATGTTCATGAAGGCTAATCAACTAAGCATTCATTGCCTCCGGTTCCAGCAAGGGAAAAAACTCCAAATAAAGTAAAGTCCCGCTAGATTTTCCAGACAGAAGTAATTAGGTCTTTATTCACATCCTTCATTTCTCTTCTCGTCTTATATAGTTTACTGTCTACATTCTATACCCAGCATTCCAGTAGGCTCACTCTTTCTTACTGCTCCCTTTGCATGCCCTAGAATATGGTTGTTTTCACCAACGCGCCGAGTTTCACCAGAGTATACTTACTATATCTTTTTCCCTCTTCCCAGCTCCTTTTTTGCATCTTGTTTTTGTATTCTTGCTTTGGGACTATTTTCTGTTAATTTCCCCGTAATGGCAATTCAAGCTGACTGAGGAAATATGGTCCGTGAGGCTGATGATGAGCCTTAGTGAGCGCAAAAAGCATGCTGCATTGCGTTGGTAAACAAGCCGTCAGATATTTTGTTTCTTCATGTACAAAATCATTAGGGAAGAAGGAAAAGTGAAAGAGAGTATGGTGCTTGACAGACATTGCTCATCAAGGAAACAAAGCAAGGGAGGAAGGGACTACAAAGATAAACGCATCTCAAGAAATCAGAAGCACAGGGCGAATGTCTACATGAGTTTCGAGTGAAAGCAAAACTTTGCCCAAGTTTACCAATTTACTTTTTCCAATGCATGTCGGCAGCCATCCATCCATCGCAGAGCTTAATGCATGGGCACTTACCCATTGTTGGGTCGGGACGGGTATTGATTCTTTCGTTCCGGTCTCTTCTTTAGTCTCTCCTGAACTCAACTTTGGTATTCAGGACGATTCGATGGGTTGGCCATTGTCAATGGGCCATGTTGGCCGATGCACCACAGAAGACGTTGGAGAAAGCGTATATTGTTGTCGCCTGACTTATTCGTTTCTCTTTCTCTTCCCCTATTCTGCGTCCTCTTTTACAACTTTTCATGCAAGGCTTGGACTCGCCCATTCAGTTGACACTCTCGGTGAAACGCTCACTTTCGTCTTCTTCTTTCTGCGTGTGCCATTGAAGTCACATTCCAGATTCCGTTCTGCACCTCAGTCAGCATCTGGCACAAGCCACATTCCATCAATTCCCTGTCATATCTCTAGTCTCCTCTTTCCCCTCGCTTTCTCTTCTCGTTTCAACAATGAATCCCAATGTCCTGTACTTTCTTCCCAATTGTGTGACATGTAGAGAGGGAGCATTGGCATTCTATCCCTCTTTTTCTACCTTCTGGCGCTCTCCAGGTGTCTAACAATGGGTTGGATGTTACACAGAATTCTCTACCTCTTTATCTCGTCCTTTGTTCACTTGTCAAAGATGTCAGGAGTGATTTGGCGGTGAGATTAGGTCCTCAAGTTCTTTTTCAAGAACGAAGGATTGTCGCCACGACAAAAGAGCAGTCAGTCACCCATGGCGCTCTTCTACCCACAACTCTTTTGAAGGAAATTCGGATTTCGAAAGAAAGCATAACGCTTGGATCACCCGTCGCATCATGGAATGAGAACCTAGGTCCCACATCCTGTCACACCACTCCTGCACAGCTAACTGTCAGAGTAACGAGTTGAGCAGATCGCTATGTGGCTTCTCGTTCAATCAGCAAGGTCTGAATCCACCTGTCAATTCCATGCAAGCCTCCCTTTCAGTCCCAGCAAAGACGAGGATTACTGAAGCTGTCAACCAATATCGGATTTCAGGAGAGCAGACACTATTCCTCGTTGCTTCTCACGCTCAGCTTACGTAGTACATCGTAACGAGACTTGCAACTTCCAGTTTGTCCGGTCCGAAGACTCCGGACCCGCCATTCCCAGCATCATAACTCCGTTCCTTCTTCCATCCCGATGTTCGTATTTTTCTCTCTAAGTCTCTTCCATTCAAGTGGCATTTATTGTGTACCCAGTCTCCACCATCACAATTGCTTCCAATATAAACAAACTGACTGTCGACTGAAACTGAAATTGAAAGAGACGCTACAATGAACAAGGAGCCTGGCCATTGGCCACGGTCAACGCAAGTGGAAATCCAAATAAGGCAACAGATAGTCAAGTAAACAAAGGACAAGTGTCCGTCTTCTACCGCAACGCTATTTTCACTGTGGTTTTCGGGTTTTCCAAACCACGTCCTCTCCTTGGGTTTCCGCTGACCATCCATGGATACTCTTACACTACACTATTGTTTGTAGAGCTACTTACAGATTACAGTGTCATTGTTTGTTCATTTCACTCATACGTCTTATCACGACAAAACGAACCTAGCAGTACAACGAACGTAGTACTTTTGTATATATAGTACGTACTACCACATGCTACAAAATAGTACAGTGAACCGATGCTATAGTCATACAGTTTTCGTAGTGAAAGTAAAGGAGGACTATACTGTTGTATAAATAAAATGTATTGTTATTCTGTGCTCCAGTTTGTTTGTATGTGCGACCTCAACTCTTCTATGCAAACGTTATCCTAGTAAATGTATAACACTATTAAGTGAGTTGTAGGAAAGATGACTATAGAAATGAAAATGTAACTACGGTGGCGATGATGTTGGCCAAGTGGCCCGAGGAAAGAGCGAGAGAAGAGAGGAGACGAGATGATAGAGACGATGGTTTACCTTTCAACTTTGAAGTATCAGCATTCCAAAAGTGTTCCATCGCATCGTTTCGTAGTGTGCTTCCTGCCTTTAGTGAAAAAGCAGACAAGTTGTGCCATTTGCCATTTGTGTTCGACGCAATCGCTTGTTCCATTCTGTCCTTACTTGCCTGTCGGGAAACAAAGTTGGTGGCTAACAAGACTACTTTGATTTGCTTGGACTCTTGAATCGTACGCTCGTTTGCAAAGTCCATGCGGTATGGCAATGGGAAGCAGCGAGCACTCTTTTCGTCTACTTTTCATTCTCCACAAGTCTCTCCACCCTTCGATCTAAATGGTGTGAGTGAGTTAATTAGTATGGAGAAAGTTAGTGCTTTCTCCTACAGTTCCAATCAACCCTTGTGTCCTCATGAATTATGAAGGTGTCAATCTGATTAGACTCTGGTCTTTCTGTATGTGATTTACTCCCTTGTCTATGGTGTCTACTGGATAGGACCACTCCCAAGGGCCATGATGGATTGTCTGCACCCTGCCAAGCTGTACTGTTTCGACACGTAGGACGAACCTTTCGCCTCCCTCTCATTTTTATTTAAAAATGAAAGCAACGCAATGTCAAAATCAGCAATAATCGTCAAACAATTGAAAGCGTTTGCTCATGATGAAGCTGGTGCCATTCCAGGTAATTTATTGAGAGACTCGAAACGTCACGAATGTTTGTTCCAGAAACCCCACACACACATACAAGACAAGAGTGAAAGAAAAACGTAGAGAGGAACTCCTAAAAGTATTAAAAATCGATCCAGATTTTTTCACTGAAGCGTTTTCTCATGCTCACTATTTTTCCGGGAGCCAGGTTGTATTCCTATCTGTTTTTTCCTCTTTTGTCTTCCTCTTTGTGATTCCTTCTACCACAACAGCGATATCAAATTGCAAACACTGAGACAGCATTATTTGTTTCATTCTGTCTTTGAATTGTGGCTTGTCTTCCAATTCAACTCTTCTTTTATTCCACCACAAAATAACGGATTTTGTAGATTCTTTTACAATTGAGTGTATAGTAATTTTGGCATTTCCAATGCCTCAAAACACATAATATGTATTTATGCACCATATATAGCATAGTAACTTTAGAACTTGAAAATAAATAACGTGACAAAGTATACACAGCATCCCTTTTTGTAGTAATAGAATGTACAGTAAGTACTATTACATACATTTTTTTGTGATAAATAATATATTCCTCAACGGATTTTAAAAGGAATTTCTCCAACATCCACATAAGTAGGTCCTATACTTTATCCTACGACTAACACATTAGGAATGCTTACACAAGTTTATATATATGATATATAATAGTAGGATCCATTCACTTTTATAAAAATCACTTTATTCTCTCTTTCAGTCCAGAAAATGTTAGAAGAACCAAGTAAGTAATACGAAGGGATTGTGTATTCGTCCCACTTGCACATATTTCTTATCCTAAAGAATGAAGGTAAGCAAGCCAGTAACGCGCATTTTAGGACGTTAGAGGAAACACATAATAGCCGGAGAAAAAGTGTAAAGAGGAAAGAATGACGTCGACTAAGAGCAGAAGCGACTTTCTCCAACTTTCTCCTTCTGTCGTGCCTCTCTCCATCATTTCAGCCTTTCTTGAGTGGAGAATCCCACCAAGCGTCTGTCTTCCTGTCGACGTCTTTGTGGTGAAATCTTGGTTTGTTTCTTCCTCTAGAATGGCTATGGGGAAACGGCAATGGGAGCCCAGCACAGGCAATAAGAAGAAGAAAGTCCCAGACACCGAGAAAAGTTACCCTTCCTTGTCCCTAGTGTGGAAGAGCTGTGAAGAGAACGAAAAGCAACAAAAGGACAAGGTCAGGAACCCGGATCGCAAATCACCCAGTCAGGTTTTTCCCTCTTTGTCTACTACTATTTTCAACGTGTGTCATCATCAGTTCATTCTTACATGTATTCGATACGCCAGTCCCCTTTGGCTGTCCTCAATAAGCGCTTGATGCATCGCTTCGCATTCCGTCCCATTGAACTTCGTTCACTTTTTCGAGTCCTCTAAGGACAGAGACGAATGAGAACTCAACTTTGGCAGCCGTCCCCACATCTCTCCTCTTGCTCTGACATATTCAGAAAAAAAAATAACTCAAAATCCGTCATTTTTCTACCCTTCTTTCCTTACATGCGCTACATGGTTCATCCGTTGTCATCTCCATATCCCAATCCCAAAACTCAAAATCATCAAACTGAAAACCAAAACCATTGTTACTTTTTTCTATTCCCCATTCCACTACACTACACTTCCACTACAATCCAAACTTATACAACTATACTTTATGCTACTTCTACAAAATACACTTTAACCAAGAAACAACCATGCAAATGCAAACTACTATTTGTTAGTATAATATATTATATACTTACCGAGTTGTTTCGTTTGGAGAACAGAAACAAAATTTCGCAACACTCATCCACTCTCATGTACCGAAGGAGCGCAACCAAACACGTCGTTTTGGCAAAGATTCCAATTCTTTTCCAATGCTATACTATTACATTTACATTTATAAAAGAACCTTGAATCATGATTGTATCTTGTATTGTATGGTAGCTTGGTTTAATGTCGTGAAACAATTTTGCAGTCGTTCCATTTGCTGGTGACGCCGAGGTTGGGTTGTCGTGATGATTACTTTGACGAGTTTCCACAAAATATATAATATCAATGTCGTAGATAATCTAGTTCGGTATATTTATACATATATTTATGTTTTATATTATTTTATATATTATATTTTGACAATAGTTCATCTGTCACTGTTACAATCTCTCGTAGCATTATATAATATTTGTTATTTGTTTCTTTTTTTTTGTACGGAATTGTTTAGTACAAGAATGTCAAAATAAATATCACAATGATAACGAATGAAGTTTTGAATTGTAGTACGTTACCCCGTACAAGTTCTACATTTAATTTTAATTAATACAGTTGCAGGAAGTTCGTTATTAAGGTATTAATTAATAATTATTGTATACTATTTTACGTGTAAGACAATCAATAAAAACAATTAACAAGATTCTACTGATTAGTACATAAAGTGATATATCACTAAAGAGAGCACGCGAAGATTCTGAGAAGCATTTTTGTTTTGTCGACCACCACCGGTGTAATTGAGTATCGAATTGAAGATACTTTCGCCAACAATAAGTAATAATAGTCGTAATTCCATGTTGTGCTTGTTACAGTTGTTAGAGTGTGGGAAAGAGTGCTATAAACATTGCTTTTATAGCCAGTTTCCCTCACTCGTTGTACATGACAAAAGCTCTATTCTCTCCCGGTTTAGAAGTATTAAGAATGGAAGTCAGTTTGCTTGGATGCTCTTGCCCTTGTCTCTTCTCCGGCAGTCCGTTCATCCATCTGTCCCTATCATTGAACTGATCATCTCACACTCCTGTGGCTTCCATTCCGTCTCGATCCTTCTTTCTCTCTCAGGTCTTTTCTTATACGTTTATTTATCACATCACACATGCTCCTCTGCTTTTCCCACCACCACAGACTGCGGAGAAGCTGAAAGTACATTCGTAAGATGCCGACGAAAAGGAATCGTCCACGTCTACATAGTCTAACAATGTACGGCTATACCACTAAAGAAAACATAAGACTTTTTCTCGCACACATCCTCGTCCATCATCATCAGTCCGGCGTTCTATACTATTGACGGCTGAAGTCCGTCCAAAAAATCACCGGGCATACGTTCAGGTCCACATGTGATCTAAAAGTTCATTATTCACAGAAGAATAGGTTTGTGTTTCTTGAGATGATGACGAGAATGATGTTATAGTACGTAATGATGATGACTGCTTTCATGAGGTACGACGTACGATAGATTTGTGAGAAAAACATTATAAGTAGTCAATTTGCTGAGGGAAAAGCAAGACAGTTTGTTGTGTTTACAGTTAATGTGGAGACAGACACAATTAGACATAATGTACTTGGAATGATTCGGGTTTCTTTTGTTCCCACAGGCTAAACTGTTGTTGACTGCGTCTGGACAGTGGACGGTGCATTATGTACAGGTTCAGCGCCTTTTGAAGCGCAGAGGCGGTCAAGTTGGAACACTTGTGAGAACGTTTCTCGAAACTTTTTGCTCATGGCGCAATAGAGAATGAAGTTGATGGCACTGTTGAGAAGGGCAAAGAAGTCCATGAGTTCTCCAAGGGGCATGTAGCAGGACTTGAAGAATGGCATGCCCAACAAGCCACTCAACAGACCCAGGATGCCCTGTGGGAACTCAGTGATGAGGAATAAGAGGAGAATGGCGAGAAGCATGCGGGTAGTTCGGTCTGACCCAGATTCATTGTTGTTGTCCGTACCGGCGGCCCCACCAGCTGTATTGCGTTTTGATAGCAACTTGTCCTTGCGTTTCTTTGCCTCCATTAGCGAGTTGATCAACCGAAGACTGACGACAGTGAGAGCGATGCACGGAATCAGCTTGATCACCACACTGCAACAAAATCTCGCATGACATGGCAATACTCTTACCGAGATTTGATTAAGACTAGGATTTCACTTCGCCTCTCTCGGATGCAACTATATACATGCTATTATCTGTATCTTCTTCCCCCTATCCATTTTCTGATTGTGGAGTCTATGTCTATACTCTTCTTCGCCGCCGTCCTGATTCGGAAAGCTTACCTAACTCTTACCATATATTTATATATACATAGTAACTCACTACAGCAGCCTTGAAGTGTACTGTGGACTATGTACAATGTAGTGATACTACGAATGGAGTAAAATGAAGTGGCAGAACGAGGGAATACTAAGAAGCTGTAGCAAGCTACTGAAAGAACCTATTTGTTCTAGAACATAAACGTTGGAGATTGTTTGAAGATTAGTTCTCTGCTTTCTTAGAGCCTTTGGCGGTGGCTAAACAGCTTGGGGAAGGAAGTTGTTCTTCTGTAACAAATGTGGAGAGGAGAACGCTTTCACCGAGAGTGAAAGCATGGAGCTCATATTTCCCGTAGGTTTTCTTCCTGTTGCTTTCACCGAGAATTTATCTCGTTGTGGGCCCTAGAGTGGGCGGAGCAGAGAGAGTTCACAATAATATATTATATTCTCCTCCTGAGCCTTCTTAAGCCTGACTCATACACTTCCTCTCTTATTTTTTACCTCACCAGTCCACGATCTGTCTGTATTACTCTATCTCGAAAAACAAAAAACTTGCACCTCTCTTTTTCTTCTTCTTTGCTTTTCCGACTGGTATTATTTTTTTTGCTCCCGTAAATTCAGGATACATTCACGATTGCTAAGTTGGAACAATGCAATCACACCGAGAAAGTAAGAGGAAAAGAGAAAGGAAACAAGAGAAGAAAAAAGAAGTAGGAGACGCAACTACTACATAGCTGGAGTCAGTACATCATACAATAATATATGTCTTTTTTCTACTTCATTCCCTTCTTTTTCTCACAAGTTTCCAAGCTTGTCTCACGTTTTAACTCATATTTATGGCCTTTCTATCTTCCTGAAGACTCCCAAGCTGGCGTCCTGTTTTCTACGTGCTTTCTCCACAAAAACGAACCAAACCCTCAAAAACTTTGGGCACTCACAGTGACTCTGTGGACACACAAATTAGACGGTGCGTGTCGAACGTATGGCAACTTGAGGGAACACAAAGGAGACGTGAATAACACACACTGCACGACTCTTGGTAGCATATGCAATGCAGTACATACATGTAATAAAAGGAGTAGAGCATCGCCAGATGACCAGAACATGAGACTCTCATTGAGAATTATTCAGTGCACGAGATGCTACTAATGCTCGTTTAATATGTGTTCTGGGGCAGCTTATCTCTCCATGTGTATCTTTATGAGACTCTTATCTCCGCCTTCTTACGGGAGCGTAGCCAACGTCAACGTAGAAGCACAGAATGACAGAATGACCGAGACTCTAGTGTTGTATGTACTTTCGGAAATTGGATGGCAATCTGATGATCATCGTCATCATGAGGTGCCTCGGCTGAGACACCAGTCGATGACGGAGTGCAGGAAATGGGAGCCAAAGCAAATAAACACCATTCATACTTCTCTTCACTTTCCATTAGAACCTTTCAGACATTCTCAGGCCCTCCTAATGTCCTAACTACTATTCGTGCAGTCTTCTGTCTTCCTTACTTCCTTCTTTCCTCCCTAATTCCTATTTGCGAATTTATTTATTTTGTTACTTACTTTCCGCCTATGTACTACTTGCCAACATACGACAACCAGCAATGTTCGCAAACCGAGCCCGTTTTCGAAGATGTCTGAGTCTGATTCCTAATGCCTACTGTGTACGCTTTATGTAAAATACATTAATGTACATTTCATTTCATTTTCATTTTAACGACTTAGAAGTTGTATACTAATAAAACGGCGATGTTAGAAAACTTAAGTAATTAACATGATGCATTGAGAATCAGGGTGATTAAAGTTTAATCCGTTATACACATTAATGTAGTACCTGTAAATCCAGAAATTGGACCGCACGAGGAGCTCATCACTAGCTTGGGCCAGAGTGCTGTAATACACGATGTAAATGGGAGAAGTGGCGTTTGGAGTTGTGTTGTTCATTTCTTTGATGGAGAAAGAAAGGTAGACTGGCGTGCAGAGGATCAAAGAGAAGAAGTAGGCGGACACAATGGCCCACTTGGCTCGTTCCATGGTACACAAGGTCTTGTTCTTCATCGGCATTGCAACCATGATGTATCGCCAGACGGCCAACGTCACCGTCAACCAAATCGAAATTGTGTGGCAAACCTAATACATAAAAAAAGGAACCATATGGGCCTTTGATCAGTGTTCATCACACAAGTTGTCAGTTTTTTGTCATCTTTCTTTCTTTTAGATTTTTTGTTGTTTTCATTCTGAGAATGTGAGTCCTTTCACTGTGATGCGATGCGGAAAGAGCTTCTGTTGTACTAGAATTATCCGATCCCATTTAATAAGAAAGGACAAAAGTATGGATTTGGGTGGTTTTTCTGCAGTTTGTCTTTCTTGTTAAGCTGGTGTGGGAAGAGAATTGACGTTTGTATGGAATACGAGAAAGAAGACAGAAAAGTAGTGATTACGACTTTTCCTGAGACAAAAATTGTTGACAAAAATGGAAGGGAAACGTGTTTACTACAAAAGGAGCCAAGAAAGAAGGATAGACGGGAGCATTCAAAAACCACCAAAGTGTTTTTTCCTCGTTTGAGTTTGTACTTAAGCACGGAACGGGATTACAGGATCGATCTGCCTTCACATTTTCATGGTTCACACAGCAGAGCTGACAAATTGGCGAGTCTTATGGCATTTGAGGCTTCGTATGAGGAAAGTTTAGGATACATGCCTGGACAAGTTTTCGTATCCCGCAAACCCGGGCTGTCTGTGTGGATTCGTTCTTGGCCTATGTCCCAGATGTTGCCGGTCATTATTTTTCGCAGAACGCTACGACGAAGTACTCCTACATACGCTGGTCCTCGCACCATTTATTTGTAGTTTTTCTCGTGGTCGCCAAGTGTGTAATAGAGAGCGAACCAAAGAAGTGGTCATTTCACAAGATAAATTGCATATGCCCAACGTGCTCAAGCACGTCGACACCGGCTCCTTTTCACGCGTAGTCGTATTTCAAAGGCCATGTGTCAATTAAGCACGGCTTGACTACAATAGGAAATTTTTAGTCCATATTCTCCTCTTGTCATACCAGGTGCTGACGTCCTGAGTTCATGTACCAACACTGACCACGTAGGACCCACCAGCACAGGTCCCACTGACCATCACATGCTCACCAGCATATCAAGCAAAGGAAAGTGATTCTCCTATTGTTGTCAAACTCATCTGTTGACTACTGATACGGATGGCAACCACTTCAAACTTATACTAGACTTCTAACTTTGGGTTTTTGTGTCATGTCACCAAATTCCTGTTCGGTCCACGTATGCAGTCAGGAATTTGTAATGTGTGAGTGAGAAACTGAGTACAGAGTACAGAGAGTGTAGAAGTGTAGAGTACGAAGTGTGGAATATACTATATCACAGTAAAATATGTAGTCGAGAATGTAAAAGAGAAGACATGAAAGGAGTCGGAGGAACAACGACCAAATTGCATGACTGGGCTTTTGTTCCAGACGGAAGGACGCATTGTCATGCGGGAGAGACAGCAGCCGGTGAGACAGAAGCCTTTTCTCGAAGCAGCACCGAGGAACCGTAATCTGTGATCAATGTGTCAGGTTAGAGACACATCTGATCATCTAATTTGTTTTGTCCTCCTGTGCCTGACATGCCTATGAGTCAAAATTTAGCTCGGGGCCTTCCCTTCTTTGCAATCTTCTTTATAGCTCCCGTCGTCGTCGTCGTGTGGCAACTGGGAACTACCACAGCTAAACCCAAAGTCGCTCACCGTGTCCATGCTCAAAGTCTGTTCCACTACACTTCCATTCCTGCCTCTCATTTTGACTTTGTTCAGAGAGATAAATCTACTTTCTGATATACTGCTTAATATTACGTTTCCTCCTGCTACTGGACCTTATTTAGTCGGTGGACGTAATCAACGTTCCAACAAGCTCTCCAAACTGGTTCACTTCGGATTCTGCAACTCTCATTTCTTTTGGCCACACTGTTGCCCAGAAATCTCGTCTCGTAAATTACTCTTCTGCCATTTCATGCGGGAACACTGCATGAATCATAATGATCGGACTCCACAAGATTGATGAACGAAACGCTTTATGTTCCTAAGTTGGTAATACTAACTGCTCGCCTTCCCAGCTTTCTCTCATCCCCTCAAAACATATACCAACTTTAATACGCTCTCAGTCTATAGTCCACACTATTCTTTGTTATTATTCTCAAATCGCATATTTATACGCCGGCACTTGGCACTCGGCACTTTGCCCCGCACAGTTCTCAATAGCACTACACTCCTTACTTTGTCCGACCCGAAAAACAACTAACTTTGGTAACTGTATCATTAGTTCCATAGTTCCATTTCCACTTCACATAATGGCAACTATTATATTGCACGGTACGTGTATATGCGTGCACTTATTATGAATATGAGTTGCAGGAAATGCGGGAGTGAAAGCAGAAACATAGACAGGAGAAAGTTGAAGGAAAACCTTCATTACCACAAGTTCAACACGCTCTACGCGTGAAACATTTTCATGCAATAAAAACGCGTTCACCACCTGAATGCTAATAATATAGTAGTCGTTTTCCTTCCATTTTATGCGACTGGCCAATGAATGTTTCTACTATATTTTTATGTGGAATACTGTACATGCTGCTGACTCCAGGCTCTTTCTAAAGAAACAATAGAAGAGAAACGACTTTTTTTTCTGGATACCAGCAAGTGCTACAAAGAGTTTTGAAACGTAACGTACTGTTTGAATCATGCAACGTCAGTTCATAGTCTAAAAAGTTCTAAGAACAACAATAAGCACAGACATGATTAGATGATAAGGATCTGATGCGTGTCAAAAGTGATATAATATGTAGTCTGAAAGCGGACGTCATGGTCCCGACTAATTGTGGGGTTTTGATTTCTTGAAACTACTAGTGTATACTTTGTTTTAATGCTCAGTGACTCTCACCTGTGAAAAGTTTGAATGGACAAGAACGAAAAGGGCCCAGCCGTAAGTTTTCCATTCCTTTGATGGTCCAAGAATGTAGCTATGAATGGCGTAGGGAACATACTCGATCATATTGAGAAGGTCGGCCAATGCTAAGCCAGTGAGAATAGCATTGGTCGCACTGATCATCCCTTTGCGTGTCAGCACGATGAGATTGAGCAAATTGGCCAATATGCCAAAGAAACAGACGAGAAGACTTGTGTAGCCGTGCATATTTTTGTACCCTGTCCCGAACCACGCGACAGTCGGTCCGCAGTACATTTCCACTGACGAAGATCCACTCGTCGTTTCATTGTTCAAGAGTGATGAAGAGTTGTCGCCGTCCACTCCAAACTCATCTGGAAGAGTGGAGGACGTGTCATTGAAAGTGTAATATGCTTCCTCCATGATTGTCTCTATTTGGTCGTACTCCTCCTTCCCTGTTATTCTTGTTGGTCACTTGATATCTGCAATCACAAAACACAATATGTACACTCATGAATTATTGGGTGTACAACAAGTAGTAAGTATCATAGTACAACTGAACATTTCAAATAGTTATGTAGCTGAAACTTACTGTGCTTATATTAGATTAGACAGTAGACGAACGAATTATTACAACTTTTCTTTTATTTCCTTACTAAACGTGCACGGTTAAGGTGAAATGGTAAAAAAGAACATCTTTAGCATCTTATGAAAGCCACGTGCGTCCTTGTACACGTCAGAGTCTACCAAAATTGCTTGAATAGAATTTATGATTATAGGCAGTCAGAGCAGGGAGAAGTTAAGTGCACGTGCTCTCAATAAAATTCCCTCATCTTATGATATCTGCTACGTTCCTAAAGAACCAGAGACCCTCTCCCAAGACATGCAAAAATTTCCCATCTGCATTCTTGTGCATGTTTGTCTGGTTCAGAGTCGAATAAATCTACGAATGGCAACAATAACAGCACAACCAATCCCATAAAAATTTGTATCTGTAAACATTTCAAATTACATTTTCATAACCGCACAAAAGTTGAAAACATGTCAAGTGCTTGACAAATTTTCACTACTTTCTGGTTAGAACAACTTGTTTTTTTGTTTTATAAACGGCTGACTTTCAGAACTTTGAATTTGAACTTTATGCCTTCTGAAATTTTAGTTGTTTGTTGTTTGTATGTTTTTAAGTGCGTACTGAGCTTTTAACGAAATGGCGTTGATGGTCGTTTGTAGGATGACTGTTTGTAGAGCTTTGATCTTGTGTAGTTTTGGAAAAACCTGTTTATAGTTTCATTTTACTTTGAATGAAAATTTTAGAATGTTGTTCCTTTATAGTATAAAGTAACTAGGAAATAAAGTAAAGGCAAACATATTTGCATCATTCTTAGTAAATACCGTGTGCAAGATAAACATAATTAAATGAAAATTAAGTGAAAATAATAGTAATGACCATAGCAGTTGCCCTATTCCGGAAAACGTCTGAGAAGATTGTACGAGACATGGACGATGGGCTGAGAAGGAGAGAATTCACGTAGTAGGGAACGATGGAACGATAGTTTTCTTTTCAACTTGAAAGAAGTAAATAAGACTTGACGTTGACGTACATATGTCTAAAAGTGTGTAGCGCCTGATTGCTAGACTCAATCGAATTGATTCTGAGGAATGAAGTGTAAGTAAGGAGTTGCATGTTGAAGTCACTTAGGCTTGGTGTAATGATGGGTTTCAGTCCGGTCGACTCTGATCGGTGCTGCTTAAGGAATAACCTGAATAGACGGAACTCATGTGTGTTTGTATCCAAAATCCCACGCAAGAGTTAACCACACAGAGTAGAGAAGAAAGTACAAATACAAACGACGGCGACGGGAAAAGGAAAAACCCTTCAATCTAAATCTAATAGGAAGCTGCAATAGGAAATCGGAAGTGTAGTCTGCTCTTTTCTCATTGCTCTTAGCAAGAAAGTACACCGAAGTACTTATTAAGTTCCTCAGTACCTTAGTTTTTCGGCTTGAGAGACCTTTGCTTTTATTTTCTTTGAAGTACTTCCTCTTTTCTAATTTTTTTATATTTTATTGAAGCCCAAGCTTTGCTGGCTCTTGTGTGCTCATTTCCTATAGAGAAGAACTCAGACGAGATAAGGAAGGAAGCAAGTGAAGGTTATTGCGTTGATAGACGCTGTTTGATGAAAGACGACTATTCCACAATGAATTTGATGTAAGGTGAGTGAAAAGAGTGAGAGATTGGATGAGTTTCCAAAGTGCGAGAAAGTTTTGGACTGTTGGATAGAGTCGACATGGGTTTTTATAGGGTGAGCTCCCATCATTTCTCGATTTAGGCACAAATTCAATTGAGCAGAGCCTGATTTGGATTTATTGGCTGGAGGGATCGGAATTCGCTCAGCGGCCGTCTCACCAAACACCAAATTAACGATGGACTTTCTTACATTCTGCTGTCAAGCAGTGATTTCTGCATTTGGCCTCTGATAGCCTTGGTCATAATAATCAGACGACAAGTTCCCCTTTTCTGTACTATAGCATATCAGACTAATACTACTGAATTTAATGTAAGATTTCACACTTCTTCTCCCACCGAAGAATTTGGCAGCGGAATAAGAAAGTTGAAGAAGCCATTGGACTCTTCATGGTTGGTGACATCGTTTTTCGTAATTCAATATAGGGAGAGTCGGTTGGAGCTGGAACCTGGAGACGAGACGACAGGCACCCAGAAATAAAAGCTATTGAATGGATGTCTTTTAAAAAATCATGAGAGCTTGTGAGTTGTGAGCTTGCATTAACCGAAGGTGGTAGCGTAAAAAGGAAAAAGCGCCATCACGAATCGTGACACTCTCCAAGTTGGAGAGTCCAGGTAATTTTCACCTCCCTTGTCGATTTATCTCGACTGGGCATTCGGCCTAGTCCTCCTGACTAATGGATCCCTATATTTTATACCGCTCTCCATGATCTATCACTACAGACAATCTCTACAAAAGCATCGTTCCCGATCCGAGCAAACCCGCGTAATGGCCATTACCGACTACATTCTTCACACATGGCCTTTTACCAGTCGTCTACCTGAATATTGGATCCGAGCGGAAATCACGAACATGGAACCGATACTGGTACGCACAGATTGCATCTGTACACGGGTTTCTCTTCTATTAATTCCTGGAATAGGATGAGTTTGAGTCGCCCCGTTTCATTTTATGGCGAGCTTACACATACGGATCGACTTAGGCTCCCTTCCCAGATTTTGGCATGACACAGCAATTGTTGGTACTACTGGTTACTCGTCCTCCTACTACCCAATGCAATGAAATACAATGCAATGGGAATTGGGAAGATTCCACCAGACCAGAGCATTCACCACGAACCATTGAAAACTCCACTTCTCTCAACTTTCCGCAGTTCTCTCTTAGATCTCTCAACTTTCTGCTTTCCATTTTCAACTATTATATCGTAGTAGTAGGCCAAAGCCAAAGCCTCCATCTCTTTCCTTCTCTTCCCATTTTACCTAATGGCATTTGCATTCAAGACATGCTCGTGACGAATAATAGGTACGATCTTCGTCTCCTAATGGCAGTATTTTGAATGTTTCCATTCCACTTCTCTCCACATTTTCAAATGGATGACAATGACAATCGACTCGGCAATACGGTCTCCATCCAAAAGGACCAATTTCCAACCAGCCCAAATTTACTACATTTCTTTTCTTCTTTTCTTCTTTAAGTCTTTAAGTATCAATATCATTGAAAAGAGATTCCCAACTCCATCCTACCTCTTAGCATCTCTTCAAATATTTCAATCAAGCTTATTTCGACTTCAAAAAATGCCGTTCGCAAATATTACACTCAGTTCAAGCGGAAATCAATATTCAATCAGCATGTCACAATGAAGTTCATTGTCCATCTGTACAGTTATACTTCAAAATATGCTTCCTTCCGTTCTTTCCCCCTGTCTTGGAAAATGAGATGTTTATGACACGAACACTACCATGGCACTCACCCAAATTCTCTGGTTTATGCCAACAAATACGCTGAGTCAGGTTCAACCCGGTTCACGCTTCAATCCACCTTTGGCTCCGGGATGGAAATTGCGTTCTTTTGCGTATGAGGCACATTCTCGTTTTTTCTCATTATCAAGTCATAACATTCCTATCAAGCAAATTTTCAAATGCCTTGCATACTACTTATATCATAGTTCCTCCAGTATTATTAACTGTATCAACTACATGTACTGCATGCATACATTTATTTGCCTTATTTTCCACAAAGTAAGTTCCAAGAGTTCTTTTATTTCGCTGACTCACAGTAAAAATGTTTTTTGAAAAACAGACATGTAAAGTAAAGAGGGAAAAGAGTTGTTGGATTTGCCTTTGGTGTAGCCAATAATTATAAGGGTATGTCTATTTGCCTATGCATCCCCCAGACTGCTACAGGCTATCACCGAACACAGAGTTTTGAATGTCATGCTAAAAAAAATTTCGGTACGTAAATGTGTCGTTATAATGGCTTGTGCCAAAATTGTAGTTCTGGTAGTAAACTTGTGTCAACCAATTAAATATAATAAGGAACTTTGCCAAGTTTGCTCAAGTAATTGTCACGTAATGTGAGAACTAAAAAATTATTGTTATCTACCTCTGAATCTAAACATTCCAATTGATTGCTGGATCATAATAACGTACGATGCCGACTTTTTTCTTTTCTTCAGCCCCAAAACATTTGGCGACAACCTAATTTATAGAGTTTCGAAGCTATACGGCTTTATGTAAACGTTAGACTTTCACCACGTGAAAGCGCGTGACTTGTGACAGTTTCTGGTGTGATTTTGACTTTTGATGGGAGACATGGGTTGTTGCAAAGAGCAAAAGTACAAATATAATTACTTGGTAGAAGGAAATTTGGTTTCTGCGTGTGTGTGGTTTTAAGAGAGACTGTTTCATTTTGAAAATCTCGGTGAGGAAATGAAGGATCAAGGTTTGGGTGGAAAATTCAGAAAAGACTTATGCCTATTAAGTTNATCTCGGTGAGGAAATGAAGGATCAAGGTTTGGGTGGAAAATTCAGAAAAGACTTATGCCTATTAAGTTGTCCTCGATGGAAATGAAAGAACCATTGGATTGAACGACATCCTTTGCCTTTTCACAGGAGGGTATATAAAATCTTTCAAGTTGACTTTGAAGCTATGAACTACGCAATGATGACAGTGTTCTAAGAAGAAGAATAAGACGAAGAAGAAGAAGCTCCATGAGCTTGCATATTAATTCTTATTATATGAGTGAATGGAGTTTAAGATGCTTTTGTCATGTCTTCAGCTCAGTCCTGCTCCGTCAACAGTGTATGACAGTGGGAACACGTGTAAGACATGGTCCATAGTAGACACACGGTTGACAACAAGGCCAAGGGAAGTACGTGGAGGTAAGGCTGATTAATGCTATTCCCTTCCTTAGCTATTAGATTATATTGAAGGAGACGATGAAACCCCCGCCGTCTCTCAGTGTACTCTGTTCCATCTCCAACTCTTGCTCTTATGGTTTGTGACTTTGAGAGAAAGTGGAATATGAGAAAAGAATAAAGTCCGAGCAGACAGAAAGAGAGAGTCAGAGTCAGAGTCAAAGTGAAAGTGAGAGAATGGAGAGACCAAGAAAGTGAAAGACTCAAGCAGGTTTTAATGGCAGTGTCTCTCTCTACTCGGCTAAAATTGGAATTTAAGATAGGCGTGCGACACTCAGGACGAACCCACACACCTTCCTCGAATGGGTCGGCAATGAAATCATGGCGAGGATAGAGCAATTATGACGATCATCAATCATGCCCTTCTCCAGGCTTTTCTGTTGAACTGGTTCTGTCCATGGAACGACCTGGTGACCGCTGAGAATGGCAAGTCAGACCAAGTAGCATTGTTCAAGCCGCAGGTACACTCCTTTTTAGCCACACCAACTGTTTCTCAGGAGAAGTTGAGTACACACTTATTCCCATAGCGGAACTGTGCTGTATATGTGCTGCATGCACCTGTGACCAAACGAAAGCAAAAGGCACAGTGGTTTTGGCACTCAAGGATTAAGTTTAGGTTGAGGTTTTGCACCTTTTGTCATGCCATTATGAGTTTGAGCAACGTTAAGTGAACTACGCTTGCTTACTTTCTAGTTTATGAAGGTGTAGGGAGAGGAGAATATTTTATGAAACACGGACGGTCCTTTCTTGCATGCTTGAGGCAAACGACATTTTGACACGGAGCGGAAACAAGCTCAGTGTAATTCTACTCTCCTGAACAATTACGTGTAACTCAAGATTATGGATTGTGAGCAGCGTATAATCCAAAATTCCACAAATTTCACCACAACCACATTAAATCTGTAACAAGTTCTTACTTCCAACTCTCTTGCTCTGAGGGCTCGTTATTCCTTCGCGTCGTAGGCGTAGTAGTCTGTAGTCATCGTCATCTTTCCTACTCCGACCACGGTCACATGCAAGTTATGGCGGTGATAAAGATTCAGGCACTTCACAGACCAAGTCCACATTTTACTCACATGACATTTCCACCCGCCTCTTTCCCCTTGTGTCACCCGTCACCATCCTTAGTTTATCGTCATTATACCGCACTTGGACGACACCAGCGACGCATCTCACTCAATTAAATCATATTCATTGCATGACCAATCATCATCCGACAAAAACCACTCTTTTCTCATCCCCCCTTGATATTTTTTAAATCCGTATATAAAAATGAATGAATTTGGGCAACGAAACACATTTTCACACTCGTCTTGGAGAAAGTATAAAAGGGAAGCGATTTTTCTTCGTACTATCATGCATCTATCATCCAT
>JABASF010000527.1:0-38947 GCA_019776145.1 Harlomillsia oculata
TGCATGGCGGCCCTGGAGGCTGAGAAGTTCCTTGCCGAGCACTCCGCCAACCCCGTGGTCCGCGCCGAAGAGAAGCGTGAGCACGAAATGATCGGCGCTTACGACTGAAACAGCCAAGGGGGACGCTTTGGACAGCTACGTCATCACGTACGACCTGAAGGAAGGCGATCCGTCACCGTACAGGCCGTTCATTGAGGAGGCGGAGAAGCAGGGGCTGCTCTACGTCTGGACGGGTAAGAGCAAGGTGGTCCGCCTTCCGAACACGACGCTCTGGGGGCGGTTCGAGGACGTGGATGCCGTGCGTTCGGCATTCGACAACGCCGCACGGGAGGCGAGCCGCCGCGTAGGCTTCACCATCGACGTCGAGAAGCGAATGATCATCCTGGAGGCGGACGCTTGGGTGAAGTCCAACGTCGCGAAGCCCCCCGTAGCGAGGTGGACCGGGAAAACCGGGTTCCAGACAGCGCGCTTGCACCAGATCAACGACCCCTTTTTTGCGTACTGACTCCTCGACCTGACCTCCGGAGCCACCCCTCGCATCATCACCCTGGCACCGTCGTGCTCGCCCGCAAGGCATCCACGCACTTCGTGCGCGGACCCTCCTTGCGGGCTCCGCGCGCCGTCGCCGGACGGGCGATGCGAGGGGCGGCTCCGGAGGTCAGGGGTTAGCGGGGCACCCATTCTGGGCTGACGCCCAGCAAGGACCGCTTTGCTCAGGGCTCACCAGAGGTCAGGGGCTTGTGGCGCATCAGGACGCGACGACTCGGCACCACCTTACGGCCCGGACAAGTCGAAACGGCAGCCCGTCACGCGGCGCTCAAAGGCTGGAACGCGCCTCATGACGTCAACGAGCACCCGTTCTTCGCCGACAATGACCGCGCTTTCGACCGCCCGGGTCACGGCCGTGTAGAGCCACGTCGGGTCCATGTTCGGGGCGTCCACGAGGGAGATAACGACGACGCGTGCCTGGCTGCCTTGCGCCTTATGGCAGCTCACGGCGTAGGCCAGAGCGATGTCAAGCAGCCCCCCGCCTGAGAACCGGTGGGCTTCGCCGTCGAACGCACAGACGACGGCGCCCGCCGCGGTATCAACCTCCGTGACGACCCCCAGGGTCCCGTTCCTCAGCCCACCCTCGTAGTCGTTCCGAAGGTGGACCACCGGATCCCCCGTCGCAAAGTCGCTGCCGAGCAACCCCCGGACCACTGGGCGATCCGGATCGCGGCCTCCTCCGCCGCCGTGTCCAGCGGCGCGCCTCTGCAGGCGAACGTTGAGGTCGCTCACCGTCCCATCTGGCTGCGCGGCGCGCCGATTGACCGCGGCCAGAACCAACAGGTCGTCCGGGCCGGAAGCGAAGCCACCGAGGTCATCCACGACCCTCTCGATGGCGGCGCTCACCCGACCCTGGGCGGCTGGAAGGAACGACATGTCAAACAGCGTTGAACTTTGACCCTGGATCGGCGTCGAACTTTGACCCCTCTGGCGTGTGTGCCTCGACGCCCCTGATCAGACCGGCGTAGCGGGTCCGGGTAGCGCAGCCGGGCTGATCAGGGGTCCAGCAGGCGTGCCGAGTGTGCGGGCCTCAGGCGCGGTTCTTGAAGCGCCAGCTCTCGTTGCCGGTCTCGACGATCTCGCAATGGTGGGTGAGGCGGTCGAGCAGCGCCGTGGTCATCTTGGCGTCGCCGGCGAACACGCTTGGCCATTCCCCGAAGGCGAGGTTCGTGGTGACTACGATCGAGGTGGTTTCGTAGAGACGGCTGATCAGGTGGAACAGCAACTGCCCACCTGACTGTGCGAACGGCAGGTATCCGAGTTCGTCCAGCACCACGAGGTCGAGCCGGGCGAGATGGTCCGCGATGCGGCCCTGTCGGCCGGCGCGCGCCTCGGCTTCGAGCCGATTGACGAGGTCGACCACGTTGTAGAACCGGGCGCGTGCCCCGTCCCGGATGCAGGCCCGGGCGATCGCGATGGCGAGGTGGGTCTTGCCCGTGCCGGTGCCGCCGACCAGCACGACGTTGCGTTGGTGAGCCAGGAACTCGCCGCCGGCGAGGTCGCGCACCAGGATCTCGTTGATCGGCGTGCCATCGAAGGCGAACTCGGCAATGTCCTTGGCCAGGGGCAGTTTGGCGATCGTCATCTGGTAGCGGATCGAGCGCGCCTGCTTCTCGCTGATCTCGGCCTGGAGCAGGTCGCCGACGATCTGCTGGGGCTCGTGCGTGCGCTTCACGGCGACCTTGATGATCTCGTCGTAGGCAGCCTTCATCCCGAACAACTTCAACTCGCCCATGGTGGCGAGGATCTGCTGACGTTCCATCATGGGGCTCTCCTCAGGCTGTCGTAGCGGGCGCAGTCGGCGACGGGTTCGTGGCGCAGCCGCAGACCCTCGGGCGTCAGGAGGGTGACGGGCGCGATTGGCTCGCGCTGGCGAGCCAGGATGTTGAGGATGACATCGGCCGAGTGCACGCCCTCGCGCAGTGCCTCGGCGCAGGCGGCCTCCACCGCGGGCAGGCCATCGCCGAGCACGGCGGTCAGGATCTCGACCATCTGCCGGTCACCGTCAGCAGAGCCGGCGAGCTTGCGTCGGACGCGGTCGAGGGCGGCAGGCAGGACCCAGTCCTTGAACGGTGCGCCGTTGCGCAGCGCGCCGGGCTTGCGGGCCAGCACGGGGACGTAGTGCCAGGGATCGAACACCGTCTGGTTGCGGCCGAAGACACGGGCGTGCTCGGCGACGATGCGGCCGTCCTGGCGGATCTCGACGCGCTCGGCATAGGCTCGCACCTCAACCGGACGGCCGATGGCTGAGGCGGCCACCGAGTAGCGGTTGTTGTCGAAGCGTACGAGGCAGGTCGAGGAGACGCTGGCCGGCACGGCGTGGAAGCCGTCGAAGCGGCCGGCATAGGGTACCAGCGCTGCCCGCTCGGCCTCGAACCGCTCCCAGACGGTGCGCTCCCGCTCCTCGGGATGAGGATGGGCCTTGGCGAAGGCGATCACCCCGTCGAGCAGCAGGGCGTTCAGTTCGTCGTAGCTCTTCACCCGGATGCGCGGCGTGAACAAGCGCTCGCGCACCAGCCCGACCTGGTTCTCGACCTGGCCCTTCTCCCACCCTGATGAGGGCGTGCAGGCCACCGGCTCGACGAGATAGTGCGAGCACATCTGCAGGAAGCGGCGGTTGTAGGCGCGCTCGCGCCCGACGAAGATCGTCTCCACCGCGGTCTTCATGTTGTCGTAGATCCCGCGCTGGCAGGTGCCGCGGAAGAAGGCGAACGCCCGGTCGTGGGCGTCGAACACCATCTCCTGGCTCTCGCGCGGATAGGCCCGCACGAACGGCATGCGCGAGTGGCAGAGCCGGACGTGAGCGACCTTGACCGTGACGGTCACGCCGCCGATCAGCACGATCTCGTGGCTCCAGTCGAACTGGTAGGCCTCGCCGGGGGCGAACACGAGCGGCACGAAGGCGGGGGCGGTGACGGCCGTGCGCGTGCGCTTCCAGCCCTTGGCGTAGCGGCGCACCGCGTCGTAGCCGCCCTCATACCCGAGCCCGCGCAGGGCCTCGAAGATCCGGATCAGGGTGAGCCGTTCGCGAGGCGGCTTGCCGGCGTTCGCCGTCAGCATTCGATCGAGATGGTCCCGCCAGGGTCCGAGCTTGGGCAAGGGCTGCACCTCGCGCTCGTAGGCGAAGGCAGTCGCACCCGAGCGGATGACCTTGCGGACCGTATTGCGAGAGACGTGCAGGTCGCGGACGATGTCCTTGATCGCGCGGCCGCGGGTGAAGAACTCGCGCCGAATGCGCGCAATCGTGTCCACGCCCTTCATCCCCCACCACCCGTCCGGTCGTCCCGGAGGGCAGTCTGCGAGAGCAAGCTTCAGGGGGTCAGAATTGGACGCCGATCCCCCACCTCAGGGGGTCAAAGTTGCACGCCGAAACACACGTCGTCGGCGGAGTAGCGGAAGCCGTTGCCCTCACCCGCCTTCTGCCACATCCACAGCGCGGAGGTGAAAGGCGAGTACGGATTGCGCCGGCGCAGTCCGAGCAGCTCGCGCTTACGGTAGTCTTCGCCGAGTTGCAGGCTGAAGGGTCCGAGCGTGTCGAGGTCGATCTCGGCGAATGTCCTCCAGCGCGAGGCAAGCGTCAGGCTGAGGCCGAACGCGGCCATGTCACGATGCGGGTTGTCGATGTGGCAGGTGGCGACTGGCGGCAGGATCGAGCGGATCTCGCCGTTCCTGAACGAGCTCCCCAGCTTGAAGTGCAAGGGGAGCACGACCAAGCCTTCGCACCAGAGCTTGAGGTAAACGAACTTGAGCCACCGGTTCACGATGGTCAGCGCCGACGGCCTGTCGCCCGTCATCCTCAGGGCGGACTTCGCCTTCGAAAGGACCGTCTCGTCGCGCCGCTCCAGCGTGAACCCTTCGAAGAAGGAGAACGCGTCCACGAAGTCCTGGCGGCTCATCTCGTCGAGCGATGCCAAGCGGTCGGCCAGCACCTTGTCGACGGTGGCATGTCGCGAGACGGTTTCGCCACGCTCCCGGCGCTCGACGTCGTAGGCCGCCGCGGCGCGGACATGGTGCTCGAAACGCTCGCGGAGTGTCTCGACCTTCGCGAATGGCACCAGGTAGGGCGACGGGTTGATCACCGGCGAACCGGCCGCATCCGCGAGGCCGGGGGACGGAGGCGGCGCTTCGCCGTCTCCGCTGGGCCGTGATGTGGCGACGGGCCGTCTGTGGGTTCGGACATCAATGGCCCTGCGTACGTTGGCGCAGGACCGCCTAGCCGCGGGATCGGTACCGTGGGCGCAGGCGGGCTTTGTCGCCGGTTGCGTCAACATCGACGGATTCCCTTCACAGGCGCTTAAGGACACGGGCAGGCACGGCCCGGCATCCGTTCGGGGACACCGGTGCGCAGGGCGCTGTCAAAGGCGCGCGAGTGCTGCGATCGCTCGCGGGAATGCTCCAGCCGCGGAGCGACGGGGCTGTGCGGCTGACTTTAGGGGTGGCGTCCGAGCGTTGGCTGGCCGGCTCGGGAGCGAGCGTCTTGAGGCTAGCAGACGGTGCCGATTACGGCCGATTTGGCATTTGGCATGCTCAACCTCCGGCAACATCGAAAGGGCGCTTATTATAATGGCGCCGCAGCCGAATTGTAGATGGTCTAGCGGAACAAGGTTAACGCAGCGAACTGCTTATCCATGGAGACGTCCGTCACTAACGTGTTCGTATCAAGCCTTAACGGAAGAGCGGCCTGATTGCTCAATGGCGTCGGCGGTGGCCCGGAGCCTAGTGGCTATGCTTGATGGCAGCAAAGCCATGGTCTGCTGCACATCCTTCGACCGGCCGGAGAACAGAACCGCGTTGGCGGCCTCGACCTGGGCTTCGAGCAAGATTCTGTCGTGCCGCGCATAGACTTCTGTGCTCGATACGCGGGCGTGACCCATCAGCATCTGGACCTCGGTCAGCCTTAGCCCAGGACCGCCGGGGACCGGGATGTGGTTCAGCATGTAGACGCCGTAGCTGTGACGAAGAGAGTGCAAGGTCCAGACATGGGAGGGCGCCTCGGCCGGACCAGGGATGCCGGCCCGCACGACGGCCGCCTTGAACGCCTTGCCGACCGCGGTGTCGCTCGCCTCGACGAGCGGGCGCCCCCGCCCTGATCCGTCCAGCTTCTTGAAGAGGAAGTCGTCGCCGCCGGCGGATCCGACGTACTCCGTCAGGAGGTAGGACCGTAGGGCATCCCAGAAGACGCTTCGGAGCGGCTCGTACATGTAGACCCGAGCGATGGTGCGGCCCTTGAAGCGGAGGCGCTCCCTCTCAGTCAGGTCGCTGTCCGCCCATTCCTTCTCACGGTCTAGTACCCAGATTTCGCCGGTAGTCGCATCGAAGTGCCGCATCCCGAGGTTGAGCGCCTCGCTGATGCGCAGACCGCCGCCGGCAAGCAGCGCCCACAGGGCTCTATCCCTGTGGGAGCGTGCTTGTGCGAGCAGGTCGCCCAGGCGCGCGAAAGGGAACTCCTTGTGCTCCAGGTCGACCTGTACGCCTCCCTTGACCGCGCTGCGGAGGCCACGCGGCCTTTCCAGCTTGTCGCGGAGCCGGGTGACTCCGCCGATCATCGTGCCCTGCTTAAGCCGTGCCCGTTCCTCCTTGGACCAGGCTTCCGTGCCGTCGATGGCTGCGAAGGTCACCTGCAGGTCAAGCCAATCCGCAACGATGGCGCGGTCCCTGAGGCTGTCGGCCGTGCGGAGGGCGTGGTCGCGCGCGAGCCTGAGGAAGTGGTTCACCGCCGCGATGACAGGCGTCATGCTATTTTGGGCCAGCCCTCGCTCGAAGCCGATCTCGCGAGCGTAATCGCCGAGGGTAGGCAGATCGGGCCAATCGGTGCGCGCCCCGTCGCGCAAGAACACGGGATAGGCGTCAATGGCTTCGGCGATGACTGAGGGTCTCGCCGGAACCCCGAACGCGCCGCATTCGATGAGGTAGTCCACGAAGCGGCCGGCGGCGGCGAGATAGCGGTCACGCGTCTCCGGGCCGTTGCCGCGGGTGTCCAAATGTCTGTCGAAGCGGACCAGGGCCTCGACCTCGTACCCATCGTCGCCGATGTAGACGACCGCCCCCTTGCCTTTGGGACGGGGCACCTTCAAACGGGTCAGGTGCTTCAACGCCATTGGCCGCGCCCCCTTTGAATATGCACCAACTTCGGATGCGCGCCTCCGCCTTCAAGAGCAGACTGCATCTCGTTGAGAAGACGTGTAGAATTACGGTTAACCGATGCGCTGCAGGGAGCCCATTGAATGCGCAGCGAAAAATGGTTGAGAGAAGCGGCCGGCGACGTCACGGACGACGTGTATCGTCAGGCGATCACGGCGGCGGGTATGGGCTGCATGGCTGCCCTAGAGGCCGAGAAGTTTCTGGCCAATCTGGAGATCGGCGAAAGCCCGGCCCGGGCAGCGGCCGAGTAACTACGCCGCCTACTTCTTCCGTTCCCCCGCTAATTATGCACCGGTCGTCGAGCCCCGAAGGCCCGCGCTCGGTGCATAGGTCTGTTCTCCACGCAGGAATGCGTATATCGCATGGCACTCAGGCGTCGATGTCGACCCTCCGACGTTGTCGGCGGAGGGTGCGCAGACAGCGGCCGTTCTGCCGGACACAATACGATCGTCCGACGGCACGGCCCGACCGGGAGTTCTCGCGTTGGACTGGGACAAGATTCGGATCTTCCTCAACGTTGCCGAGGCGGGAAGCTTCACGAAGGCCGGAGACGATATCGGCCTCAGCCAATCGGCGGTCAGCCGGCAGATCAGTGCCCTCGAGCGGGAGTTGAAGGCACCCCTGTTCCACCGCCATGCCCGCGGTCTCATCCTGACCGAGCAGGGAGACCTGCTGTTCCGGGCAGCAAAGGATATGAAGCTGCGCCTGGAGAACACCAAGGCGCGCCTCGTCGAGACATCCGAGCGGCCCACCGGCGACCTGAAGGTCACGACGACAGTCGGCCTCGGCGTGTCCTGGCTATCGCAACGGGTGGGCGAATTCCTCGACCTGTACCCCGACGTGCGCATCGAGATGATCCTCACCAACGAGGAACTCGATCTTGCCATGCGCGAGGCCGACGTGGCGATCCGCATGCGCCGCCCCGCCCAGCCGGACCTGATCCAGCGCCGCCTTTTCACGGTGCATTACCATGCCTTTGCCAGCAAGGATTACGTGAAGCGGTTCGGCGAACCCAAGACCGTCGAGGAACTGGACGAACACCGCATCGTCTCCTTCGGCGGCAATGAGCCGTCGTATCTCCTCGCCGCGCACTGGCTGGCCGATGCCGGCCGCGACGGCCGCGAACGGCGACCCGTTCATTTGACGGTCAACAATATCGGCGCGCTTCAGCGGGCGATGGAGGCCGGGGCGGGCATCGGCATCCTACCGGATTACGCCGTCGATGGAGACGACAATCTCGTGCAGGTCCTGCGGGAGACCGACATGCCGACGCTGGAAAGCTACCTCGTCTACGCTGAGGAAATGCGCTCCGTCGCCCGCGTCCAGGCGTTCCGAGATTTCCTCGTCCAGAAGGCTCAGCGCTGGACCTACTAGAGCGTCACAAGGTCTGACGCGCCAAGAGTTTTGCGACCTCATAGTCGTATAGCAGTCACCCTACAATCTTCTGATTGTGGGGTGACTGCTATTGCGCGGACGGTTCCAAGTTAATTGCTCCAACGGTGGGGAATGTGGGGATGGGTGTATGAAGCCTCTATGCTTTCTCGAGCAAAGACAAGATCCTACCGGCGTAGCACGGGAAAAGGGATTGAATCTTAATGCAACTTATGGTTGTTTAACGAAGACCTAACAATCCTACGTTGTGCATTCCGGAAGCCATTCCCTTGACCTGCCTGAAACTCGCCTAAAACAACGCCACGTAGCATCAGCGCGAGGCACCCATGGGCATCATGTCGAAGGCGATCATCGTCGGCGCGGGCGGGGGTTTCGAGCGAGTGGGTATCACGGAGCGCCCTGTGCCCGATCCCGGCTTCGGAGAGATTACGGTTCGGTTGCGGGCGAGTTCACTGAACTACCACGATTACGCTGTCGTCAGCGGGATGTGGGGACCTTCCGAGGAACGCATTCCCATGTCGGACGGCGCGGGCGAGGTGACGGCTGTGGGACCGGGCGTCACGGAATTCGCCGTGGGCGATGCCGTGGTCAGCACCTTCTTCCCAACTTGGCTGGACGGGCAGCCGGAGGTTGTCGGCTTCGCGACCGTCCCTGGGGACGGCGTCGACGGCTACGCCCGCGAAGCGGTGACGAGACCGGCGACGGCGTTCACCCGCGCGCCGTCGGGGTGGGATCACGCCGAAGCAGCCACCCTGACTACCGCCGGCCTCACCGCATGGCGGGCCCTGTTTGACGACGGAAAGCTCAAATCCGGCGACACGGTGCTCGTTCAAGGATCGGGTGGTGTGTCAGTCTTCGCCCTGCAATTTGCCAAGATGGCGGGTGCGACGGTGATCGCGACCTCGTCGTCAGACGACAAGCTGGCGCGTCTCGAAGCGCTCGGCGCCGACCATCTCATCAATTACCGGCAAGACAAGGCATGGGGTGAGACCGCCCGGAAACTCAATGGTGGTCGCGGCGTCGATCACGTGATCGAGGTCGGCGGACCGGGGACGCTGGAGCAATCGATGGAAGCCACGAGGGTCGGCGGCCATATCTCCGTCATAGGAATATTGACTGGGGTCGCGGGGGCGCTGCAGGTGGTGCCTGCCCTTATCCGCCAACTACGCCTTCAGGGTGTCCTGGTCGGAAGCCGACGGCAGCAGATCGACATGATCCGCGCCATCGACGCCAACGGAATGAGGCCGGTCATCGATAATCGCTTCCCCTTGGATGCGATCGTCGATGCGTTCCGGCATCAGGAAAGCAACCGGCACTTCGGCAAGATCTGCCTCACGATGTGAGGCGCGGGCTGGCGGCGTTAGACGAAGAGCCTCTCGCCCTCCATGCCCTTGTAGAGCCCGGCGACCTGCTCGCTGTAGCCATTGTAGATCAGTGTGGGCACCCGTTGATCGCTACCAAGCACGCGCTCGCTCGCTTGACTCCAGCGCGGATGCGGCACGGCGGGGTTCACGTTCGCCCAGAAGCCGTATTCCGAGGATTGGAGACCCTCCCAGAACGTCTTTGGCCTGTCGGCGGTGAAGGAAACCTTCACGATCGATTTGGCCGACTTGAAGCCGTATTTCCACGGGACGGCGATGCGGATCGGCGCTCCGAACTGGTTCGGCAACGGCTTGCCGTAAACTCCTGTCACCACGAAGGCGAGATCGTTGCCCGCCTCGGGCATGGTGAGGCCTTCGACATAAGGCCAGGGGTAGTAGAAGACCCGTTGGCCAGGCGCAATCGCCTTATCCATGAAGGTCTCGAAGCGTATATATTTCGCGCCGGAGGCCGGCTTGGCCAAAGCCACCAGCTTCGACAGCGGAAAACCGGTCCACGGTACCGCCATCGACCATGCCTCCACGCAGCGATGGCGATAGAGCCGCTCCTCCAGGCCTACCTTTCGGATCAGATCGTCCACGCCGATCTCGAACGGCTTCTCAACCAGCCCGTCGATCTTGAGCGTCCAGGGTGACGTCTTGAGCGCGTTGGCGGCCGGCAGAACCGTCTTCGACATGCCGAATTCGTAGAAATTGTTGTAGTCGCCGCTGAAGCGCTCAGCCGTGACGGGACGGTCGAGCACGTAGCTGTCGTTGCGGGGCGCCGGATAAAGGGCGGCTTCGCTGGCCGCCCGGGCGCCGCCGCCGATCAGCGAGCCGGCTGCCAGGCCGGCAGCGCTTCCGATCAACGCACGCCGGTTAAGGAAAATCGTCTCAGGCGTGGCGTGGCTTTCGGGAATCTCCCATTCGCGGTGGCGCCTGATCAGCATGGTCGTCTCCCTGCCCTGCGGCTCTCGATCGAAAGAACAGATCGTTCCCGATCGTGGGCCGGGCAAGCCGGCCCCACTCACCATTCGGCGAGGGAACCCGCGAGGTTACGTCGCGGGATCGAGCCTTTTGGTTCAGGCCGGCGGCGTCTCGTCGCGCAGGACCCGGCGCAGCACCTTTCCGACATTGGTCTTGGGGAGCGCGTCGTGCAGCACCACCGCCCTGGGAACCTTGTAGCCGGTGAGCTGTGTGCGGGCGTAGGCCCGCAGGGCGTCGGCGCTGACGCCCAGGTCCTTCAGCACCACATGCGCGACGACCATCTCGCCGGTCTCGGCGCTCGGCGTACCAACCACGGCGCATTCCAAAACACCCGGATGGGACGCCATCACGTCCTCGACCTCGTTCGGATAGACGTTAAAACCCGACACGAGGATCATGTCCTTCAGGCGGTCGACGATGCGGACCTGTCCGTCCTCATCCATCACGGCGATGTCCCCCGTTCGGAAGTACCCGTCCGGCGTCATCACGCGCTCGGTCTCGTCAGGCCGGTTCCAGTAGCCCGGCATCACCTGAGGGCCCTTGGCGCACAGTTCCCCTCGCTCGCCGAACGGCACGGGGCGCCCGTCGGGGTCGCGGATCGAGACCAGGGTCGAAGGAAGCGGGTAACCGATCGTCCCGCTGAATGCCGGCAAGGTATGGGGGTTCGCGCAGAGGACGGGGGACGTCTCGGACAAGCCGTATCCTTCGATGATCGTACGGCCGGTCAGGGTTTTCCACTGCGCCGCGACGGTACTCTGTACGGCGGTGCCCCCGCCGATGACGAAGTCGAGGGCGGAAAAGTCCACCGTTCCGATCTTCGGATGGTTCACCAGCATGTTGAACAGGGTGTTGACCCCCGCGAGCCCGGTGAAGCGCGTGCGCGAGAGGATCTTCACGAAGCCGTCGCAGTCGCGCGGGTTCGGGATCAGCAGACAGCTTCCCCCGGTCCGCACGGAGAACAGGAAACAGGCCGTCAGGGCGAAGATGTGATAGAGCGGCAACGCCGTCACCGTCACGCGGCGCCGGCTCGTATCGAGCGACTCGAACCAGGTCGCGCATTGCTCGACATTCGCCGAGACGTTGCGGTGGGTGAGCATGGCGGCCTTGGCAACGCCCGTCGTGCCGCCGGTATATTGCAGGAAGGCGAGGTCGTCCGGGGAGACCGGTACGGAACGGGGCACCCCCCGCTTCTTCAGCACCGCGCCGAGGCGGACGGTCAAGCCGGCGGGTAGCCGATAGGGCGGCACGGCCTTGCGCACATGGCGGCTTGCGAGGTTGATTGCCCGGCCCTTCAGCCCCAGGCCATCGCCGGGTGCGGCGAGCACCACCCGGCGCAGGTCGATCTCGCCCAAGGCGCCCGCAACCGTATGGGCGAAATTCTCCAGAACGATCAGCACCCGGGCGCCGGAATCGGCGATCTGCGCCGCAACTTCTCGGCTCGTGTAGAGCGGGTTGATGTTGACCACGACTGCTCCGGCGAGGTGCACGCCGACGATCGCCACGGGATAGGAGGGTACGTTGGGCAGCATGATCGCCACCCGGTCACCCTTGCCGACCCCGTCCGCCTGCAGATGAGTCGCCAGGGCGCGGGCCTGCCGGCCGAGATCGGCGTAGGTCAGATCTGAGCCGAAGCAGGTAGCCGCCGGCCTGTCGGCGAAGGCGGCGATGCTGCGCGTGTAGAGGTCGTTGAGAGTTCCGAGCGCCTCCGTGTCGATGTCGGGACGCATGCCGGGCGGGTAGGCGGCTAGCCATGGCCGGGAGGCCGACACGTCTGACGCGACGGTCATGTCACGCTGCATCATTGCGCTGGCCTTCATGGCGTACCTCCCGCAGGTGCGGCTCTGACGGCCGCTCGTCCCGCTATCCCAGCCGGGATTTTGGGCGATGCGGGGAGACAGCACAAGGCGGCTTCAGGCGACAGACCGGCGTCCGCGTAACGCCGTGACGATCCCGTGGGGCGACGCAGCGAGGAGGAGGAGGCCGGCGGCAAGGGTGGCCTCGGCCAGGGTCATCGCCCGCGCCGGCCACGGGCCGACTCCGAACGCGTGGGCAAGGCCAAGCACAATGGCCCCGAACCAGAGGCACAGGAAGGAAAGGCCCGCCCATCTGGCCCGCCTGAGGGTCGGGCGCAGGGGTCGGTTGGCCGCGATACCCGCCCCGCCGACGATCGCGCCGAACATCGCAGCAGTGATCCCCGCCCCCAGGGCATAGGCGAGCCAGAGGGGCTGGCCCGTCAGGAAGGCCATGCTGCCGGTCGCATATCCGCCGCGCAGCATGAGCCCGCCAAAGGTCGGATAAAGTCCTGCTCCGGCAAGGAGAACGAGACCGGCACAGGCGATAATGAGGCGCCGGGACACCGTCGCCGCGCCGCCACTGGAGGCGACAGCGATGATCCTCGCCGCGCCGTAGACCAGGGCGAAGGCAAAGAGTGGGTAACGGTCGAGGAAGAAGCCGTAGGCGTAGGGCTCGACCGCCTCCGGGAGTGCCACCCGGCGGCTCAGCCCAGTGGCGGCCACCAGCAACAGCGCCGCCAGCATCGCCGCTATCGGAGCCAGAGCCTCAGTAAGGGCCGGGGCGGCCGGGGCCGTCGCCGGCCGGGGCCCGCCGGGCGATGCGCCCGCGCCGACAGTGTCGAGGAAAGCGTCGCCCGTCATAGGCCCGGCTCCTGCGCGGGTCAGCGCGCCTCGTAGTGATCGCGGATGAGCCGGTCGAGGAGACGGACGCCCCAACCCGCACCCCAGCTCTTGTTGATCTCGTTCGAGGTGGAGGACATGGCCACGCCTGCGATGTCGAGGTGAGCCCACGGCACGTCCTCGACGAAGCGCTTGATGAACGAAGCCGCCGTCGCCGCGCCGCCGTGGCGCCCGCCGGTGTTCTTCATGTCGGCGAACTTCGAGTCGATGGCCTTGTCGTAGGCGGGGATCAGCGGCATCCGCCACACGGCTTCGCCCGTCGCCTCGCCCGCCGCGCGGATCTTCTCGGCGAGCCCGTCGTCGTTGGAGAACATCCCGGCGATGTCCTGGCCCAGGGCGACGATGATGGCGCCGGTGAGGGTTGCGAGATCGACCATCGCCCGTGGCTTCGCCGAACGGACGACGTGGGTGATCACGTCCGCGAGGACGAGGCGCCCTTCGGCGTCCGTGTTGATCACCTCGATGGTCTGACCCGACATGGACGTCAGGATATCCGACGGCCTGTAGGCTCCGCCGTCGGGCATGTTTTCCACAAGGCCGATGGCGCCGATCACGTTGCAGCGGGCCTTGCGCGAAGCCAGGGCGTGCATCGCCCCCACCACGGCCGCCGCACCGCCCATGTCGCCCTTCATGTCCTCCATGCCGGCGCCGGGCTTGATGGACACGCCGCCGGAATCGAACACCACGCCCTTTCCGATGAGGGCGACGGGCGCCTCCCCGGCGGAACCGCCGTTCCACCGCATGACCACCACGCGGGGCTCCCGCACGGAGCCCTGCGCCACGGCCAAGAGCGCGCCCATGCCGAGGTCGCGCATCCGGGCCGGGTCGAGAGTCTCGACCTCCACGCCAAGTTTGGCCAACTCGCCGGCCCGGCGGGCGAACTCCTCGGGGAAGAGGACGTTCGGCGGCTCGTTGACGAGGTCGCGGGCGAGGATGACGCTCTCCGCGAGGGTGCGGGCGTTCTCGGCCTCGCGGCTCGCGGCCGCGTGGTCAGCCGTCAGGACCGTCAGGCTCGTGCCGGCCTTGTCCTCGCTGTCGGGCTTCTTCTTCGTCTTGTAGCGGTCGAAGGTGTAGGCCCGCAGCCGCGCCCCGAGGGCGAAGGCGGCGGCCTGCTCCGGTCCGGTCGCAACACCGGGAAGGTCGAGGACAATCCGCGCATTCCGTCCGGAGACCTTCGCCGCGGTGAAGCCGCCCAGCGCCGGCCAGTCGATTTTGGCCCGGTCCGCATCGCTGCCGAGACCGACGACGACGAGCCTGTCGACGGAGAGGCCGGCCGGGGCCGGCAGGACCATCGCCGAGAGGGAGCGGCCCTTGAACTTTTCGGACGCGGCGGCCTTCGCCACGAGGTCGGTCCCGGCGCCGCCGAGGGCGTCCTTCGCCGGGCCGCCGAGCGCCAGATCGTCGCCCAGGAACACCACGAGGTCGCCCTGGCCGCCCTGGCCGCCCTGGCCGAGGGGCCCGAAAGCGATATCGATCTTGTCCGTCATGCTTGAGCCGCCATCCCGCCGCCTCGGCCGTGGGAAACGTCGGCCGCGTTGCGCAATCCGACCTGTGTAGCCTTTGACACGAAGAACGCAACGCGGCGCGAAGGCCCTGGAATCGCCCTACTTGTCACGTCATGCGAGCTTGGGGGCGCCGTGACGGAGCAGGCCGCTGGGACGATGAGGCAGGTCGGACGCTACATCTTCCGGATCGCGGCAGGCGGCACGCTCGCCTGCCTCCTCGGTCTGACGGGGACGATCTGGGTCACCCAGGCGCTGCGCGAACTCGACCTCGTGACCGCCAAGGGTCAGACGCTGCTCGTCTTCCTGTTCGTCACCGCCCTGTCGCTCCCGACGCTGATCGTGGTGATCGCCCCCGTGGCCCTCTTCATCGGGTCGATCTACGCCCTCAACAAGCTCAACGGCGACTCCGAGCTGATCGTGATGTCGGCGGCGGGCATGCCGCCCCGGTCGCTTCTGCGACCCTTCGTGACGCTGGCCATCAGCGTCAGCTTCCTCGTGGGCGTGGTCGTCATCGTTGTGATGCCGGCGAGCTTTCAGGAACTCCGGGACGTGATCACCCGGGTCCGGGGCGACTTCATCGCCAACGTGGTCAAGGAAGGGCAATTCACCCAGCTCGACAACGGCATCACCTTCCATTTCCGCCAGCGCGGACCGGGGGGCGTCCTACTGGGTCTGTTCATCCAGGACCGGCGTGAGGCCGGGAAGACGAAGGTCTATCTCGCCGACCGCGGCAATGCCGTCGATATCGACGGGCAGAGCTACCTGATCCTTGAACACGGGACCGTGCTGCAGCAGCAGAAGGACAGCCGGGATTCCTCGATCCTGAAGTTCGACCGCTACACCATCGACCTCGCCGCCTTCGCGCCGCCGGACTCCGATACGATCTACAAGCCGCGCGAGCGCTCCACCTCGCAACTTCTCTTCCCCGACCGAAGCGAAGCCTACTACCAGCTTCAGAAGGGCCGGTTCCGGGCCGAACTGCACGACCGCCTCTCGGCTGCCCTCTATCCCCTCGCGTTGGTCTTCATCGCCTTCGCCGCTTTGGGCGACCCGCGCACCACCCGCCAGGGTCGCGGCTTGGCCATTGCCGGGGCGATCATCGCCGTGGTCGCACTGCGCATCGCAGGCTTCGCCGCCGTGAGCGCGGCCGCCCGCAGTGCCAGCGCGGTGACGGCGATCTACGGCGCCCCGCTCGTGGCGATCCTGTTGTCGAGCCTGCTCATTTTTCAGGGCAACCGCGTGCGGGCCTTCAACGCGGGTCTCGTCCGGTTCGTCCGGGGGCGGCTCCGCCCGACCCGCCTCGCCCCGGCGCAGTGACGGCACGCGATGCTGATCGGACCCACCCTCGGCCGGTATTTCGCCGCGCGGTTCGCGCGCACGGTGCTCGGCGTCTTCGTCACCGTCTTCGCCCTGGTCTACACCCTCGACTTCGTGGAGCTCCTGCGCCGGGCGGGCGAGTCGCAGGGGGCCTCGACGGGGCTGATGGCGCAGCTTTCGCTCTACCGCACGCCCACCGTCGCAGAAGGCGTGCTGCCCTTTGCCGTGCTGTTCGGCTCCATGGCCGCGATGCTCCAGCTGTCCCGCAAGCTGGAGCTCGTCGTCGCCCGCGCCGCCGGCATCTCGGCGTGGCAGTTCCTGCAGCCCGGCCTGTTCGTCGCCCTGGCCTTGGGCGCGGTCGCGGTCGGCGTCTACAACCCCGTTTCGGCGATGCTGAAGCAGCGATCCACGGAAATCGAGGCGAAGATTTTCGCCCGGTCGACCAAAGCTGCGTCGGGCAAGGACCTGTGGTTGCGCCAGAAAAGTGTGGATGGCGAGGCGATCATTCGGGCTGAAACGGCCATCGAAGGCACCACGACGCTGGCGGGGGTGGGGATCTTCACCTTCGATGACAGCGGGAATTTCACGGCGCAGATCGTCGCCGGTCGGGCCATCCTCCACGACGGTTTCTGGGAGCTGACCGACGCCCGCGTCATGCAGCCGGACGAGCCGCCGGAGAGCTACAACACCTACCTCATCGCCTCGAACCTGGAGCCGGAACGGGTCCGTCAGCGCTTCACCAGCCCTGAATCTGTGCCCTTCTGGCAACTGCCCGCCACCATTGCACAGACCGAACGGGCCGGACTGGATGCGACCCGGTACCGACTGCAATACGATGTGCTTTGGGCGAGGCCGATTCTGTTCGTGGCCATGGTGCTGGTGGCTGCAACCGTTTCGTTACGGTTCTTCCGCTTTGGTGGTGTTGGAAAACTCGTCCTTGGTGGCGTCGCGGCGGGCTTCACGCTCTACGTGGTCCGCCAGATCATGGAGGGGCTCGGCGCCTCGGGCATGCTTGCAACACCTGTGGCTGCATGGTTCCCGGCGATCGTAGGAAGTCTTCTCGGTACGCTCGCGCTTCTGTACCAAGAGGACGGCTGAAGCCTGCGGCCCGCGCGGGTCGGGAGACGAGTGTGAAGGTCGTGGCGGAAGTCGTCACCGGGGTTGGGACAGGCGTTGCGTAAGGTCGCCGACATCCTGCGGAATACCTGGCTTGCGGCTGCTCTGACGGTCGCCGTGCTGCCTGTGTCCATCGGGCACGCGCAGGGCATTCCCGCGCCCAAGGTGAAGGCGGACGCGAAGCTCCTCGTCGAGGCCGACGAGCTCATCTACGACAACGATCACAACACCGTCACCGCCAAGGGCAATGCGGAGCTGCATTACGGCCCGCGGACCCTTCAGGCGGACCGGGTGCGCTACGACCGGGGAACCGGCCGCGTCTTCGCCGAGGGCAACGTCCGCCTGACGGAGGCCGATGGCGGCGTCGTGACCGGCGAGAAGATGGAGCTGACGGACGACTTCAAGACCGGCTTCGTCGACTCGCTGCGTGTCCAGCAATCGGTCGAGCGCAAGAACGAGACAGTCCGGGTTCGCTTCTCCGCGCCCCGCGGCGAACGGGTGGACGGCGAGCAGACCTCGTTCGACTACGGCAGCTACACCGCCTGCGAGCCGTGCAAGGACGCCCCGGAGAAGCCGCCCCTGTGGCAGATCCGGGCGCAGAAGATCATCCACAACAACGAGACCCATACGATCTATTTCGAGGAGTCCACCCTCGAGCTCGCCGGCATTCCGGTGCTGTATCTGCCCTATTTCGAGGCGCCGGACCCGACCGAGAAACGCAAGACCGGCTTCCTGACGCCGCGGTTCATCTCGACCACGGCGCTCGGCAAGGGCGTGTCCCTGCCGTACTTCATCAACTTCGCGCCGAATTACGACCTGACCCTGACGCCGACCATCCTGAGCCGTCAGGGCGTCCTGGGGCAGGCCGAGTTCCGGCATCGGCTGGATAACGGCTTCTACAGTCTGCGGCTGTCGGGGATCTCTCAGACGACGCCGTCCGCCTTCCTGCCGAGCCCCCTGGGCGCCGGCGAGCGTGACTTCCGCGGGTCTGTGGAGAGCCAGGGGCGGTTCTACATCAACGAACGCTGGCGGACGGGCTGGGACGTGGTCGGTGTCACCGACAAGTGGTTCCTGGATAATTACCGGATCCGAAATCAATCGATCACCACCGACTTCTTCCGTGAAGCCGTCTCCACGGCCTATCTGACCGGCCAGGGCGACCGCTCGTGGTTCGATGCGCGGGCCTACTACTTCAAGGGCCTGTCGAGCTTCGACTGGCAGAAGCAGCAGCCGATCGTCGCCCCGGTGATCGACTACGACAAGCGCGTCAACGCCCCGCCGGAGATCGGCGGCGAGCTGCGCTTCCAGGCCAACATCACGAGCCTGAACCGCGAGGTGACCCAGTACCAGGGCCTGCCGCGGACGACGACGTACCTGTTCTCGCCGAGCGTGAACGGCGTGAGCTTCCCGCTCTACCAGACCTGCGCAGTCTTCGCCCGCGGCGCCTGTCTCATCCAGGGCCTCGCCGGGCAGGACACGCGCGCCTCGGCGCAGCTGACGTGGCGGCGGAGCTTCATCGACGATTACGGGCAGAAATTCACGCCCTTCGCGTCCCTGCGGGCGGACACGTTCTTCGTGAACCCCAACCTGTCCGGCTACCAGAACGACCTCGCCCCCTCGGTGGCGCGGATCGACGACGGCGTGTCCGGGCGGGTCATGCCGACGGTTGGCCTAGACTATCGCTATCCCTTCGTCGCGAATTTTGGCGGCCTCGGCGTCCACACGATCGAGCCGATCGGCCAGCTGCTCCTACGCCCGTCGGAGACGAAGATCGGCCGCCTGCCCAACGAAGATGCCCAAAGCCTCGTCTTCGACGACACGTCGCTGTTCGAATGGGACAAGTTTTCCGGTTACGACCGGGTCGAGGGTGGTGTGCGCACCAATCTCGGCGGGCAGTACTCCGTGGTCACTCCCTCGGGGTGGTACGCGAACGTGCTGTTCGGCGAGTCGATCCAGCTTGCCGGCGTGAACTCGTTCCGCCGGGGCGACCTTGCCAATACCGGCCTAGAATCCGGCCTGGACAAGACGTTGTCCGACTATGTCGGGCGATTCCAGGTGTCTCCGAACCAGAACATCACCTTCATCACGCGGGCGCGGTTCAATCAGGCCGACTTCCACGTCGCGCGGTTCGAGACCGGCGTGACCGCCCGCTTCGCGCCGTTCGTGCCCCTGACGACCTCGCTGTTCTACTCCTACTACGAGGCGCAGCCGCTCCTCGGTTACAGCCATTACCGCGAGGGCCTGACCGCCTCGGCGACCTACAACATCACGCCGAACTGGTTCGTCTCCGGATCCCTCCTCCTCGACCTCACGCACTACCTCGACGTGCGCAACACCTATTCGGATGCGCTAGCGAACTACTTCGTAAACCCCATCGGTGCCGCGCCGATCTATGAGAATCCGGGTCGGTTCTACGCTGCGGGCGCAAGCTTCGGCGGCGGTTACCAGGACGAGTGCACCACCGTCACGCTCAACTACATCAACTCGCCCATCGCGACGGCGACCGGTGTCCGCGAGCGCAACCAGACCGTGCTGCTGCGCGTCGAGCTCAAGACCCTCGGCGAAGCCGACCTTCGCCAGAACGTGGGCGTCGCCACCACGGCGGACGGCATCGCCTCGCCGCACTGACGACGTTCCCGATCGGACTGCGTGATGACGGGTGGGATGGGCCCCACTCGATCCATCCCACCCCCTCCCTCATCCTGAGGTGCCGCTAAGCGGCCTCGAAGGAGGGCTCCAGTAAGCGCGCGGGACCTAGAGTCCTCCTTCGAGGCCCTCGCTCCGCGACGGCACCTTAGGATGAGGTCGCGGGTGGGAATGACAGGCGGTCCGCCCAACGCAAATCGGTCGGGTGCCGCGGCGAACCCGGTATCTGCCAGAGCGAGAGCAGGGTATGAGAGGGCCATGCTGCCACTGGCCCTGACCCTCGGTGATCCGGCCGGCATCGGCCCGGAGCTGGCGCTTTCCGCCTGGCTCGAACGGGGCGGTCCCGATCCGCTGCCGCCGTTCTTCGTAATTGGCGACCCGGCTTTCCTCGAACGCCTCGCCCTTCGCCTCGACCGCCTCGTGCCGGTTGCCGAGGTCGATCCCGAGACGGCGTCCGATGTGTTCCCCCGGGCGCTCCCTGTGGTCGCCCTGCCGAGCGGCACGCCGGTCTCGGCCGAACCCGGCATGCCCGATCCGGCCTATGCCGGGGCGGTGATCGAATCGATCAGCGCCGCCGTCGGTCTGGTCAGGGCCGGACGCGCGGCTGCCGTCGTCACCAACCCGATCGCCAAGCACGTCCTGACCAGGGCCGGGTTCGCCCATCCGGGCCATACGGAGTTCCTGGCCGCCCTCGCCGTCCCGCCCGGTACGGAGCCGCCACGGCCCGTCATGATGATCTGGAGCCAGACCCTGGCGGTGGTGCCGGTGACCATCCACGTGCCCCTCAAGGACGTGCCGGGGCTGCTGACCCAGAGCCTCGTCGAGGAAACCGGACGCATCGTCGCCCGCGATCTGCGTGAACGGTTCGGCCTCCCCGAGCCGCGGCTCGTCCTGGCCGGTCTCAACCCCCATGCCGGGGAGTCGGGGACGATGGGGCACGAGGACCGGGACGTGCTCGCCCCCGCCGTGGCGCGCCTGCGGTCCGAGGGGATCGACATCCGGGGTCCCCTCCCCGCCGACACCCTGTTCCACGCCCGCGCCAGGGCGACCTACGACGTCGCCCTCGCCCCAACCCACGATCAGGCGCTGATCCCCATCAAGACCATCGCCTTCGACGATGGCGTGAACGTTACCCTCGGCCTGCCGTTCGTGAGGACGTCGCCGGACCACGGCACCGCCTTCGACATCGCCGGCAAGGGCATCGCCCGGCCAGACAGCCTGCTGGCGGCCCTTCGCCTCGCCAAGCGGCTCGCGGGCGCCACGCCGCGCCCGTGGGACGGGCAGCGGGAGCCGCCGAGCGTCTATGCCGGGCGGCCGCGATCGGCGGGCGCCCATCATTTCGACCCCGAGGATGAATTGTGAGCGCACTCGACGGGCTGCCGCCCCTGCGGGAGGTGGTGGCACGCCACGGCCTGGAACCGAAGAAGGCGCTTGGCCAGAACTTCCTCTACGACCTCAATCTCACGGGTCGGATCGCAAGGGCCGCCGGCCCCCTCGAGGGGGTGACCATCGTGGAAGTCGGGCCCGGTCCCGGCGGGCTCACGCGGGCGCTTCTGGCCGCGGGAGCGGCAAAGGTGGTGGCCATCGAGCGCGACCCGCGGGCGCTCCCGGCCCTGGCCGAGGTGGCGGCCCATTATCCCGGTCGCCTCCACGTCGTCGATGCCGACGCCCTGGAGTTCGACCCCCGGCCCCTCATCGGGGACGGAAGCGCGCGGATCGTGGCCAACCTTCCCTACAATGTCGGCACCGCCCTGCTTACCGGGTGGATCGCGGGGGAAACGTGGCCGCCCTGGTGGGACAGCGCCGTCCTGATGTTCCAGCGGGAGGTGGCCGAGCGGATCGTCGCCACCCCGGACGAGAGGGCCGATTACGGCCGGCTCGGGGTGCTGTGTGGCTGGCGGACGGACGCCTCGATCCTGTTCGACGTAGCGCCCTCGGCCTTCGTGCCGCCGCCGAAGGTGACGTCGAGCGTGGTGCGGCTGGTCCCCCGTGCCGTGCCGATGCCATGCCGGGCGGGAGCCCTGGAAGCGGTCACGCGGGCAGCGTTCGGCCAGCGGCGCAAGATGCTGCGCCAGAGCCTTAAGGCGCTCGTGCCGGACCCGGCCTCGCTGCTTGCGGCTACCGGCATCGCCGAGACGGCCCGCGCCGAGGAAATCCCGGTGGAGGGCTTCGTGGCCCTCGCCAACGCCTGGGATGCGGAACGAAAAAAGGCCGGCGCTGGGTAGCGCCGGCCTATTCAATCCAACGTCTGGTTTTACCGGGTCTGCTGGATGGCCGAGAGCACCCAGCCGCGGCCCGGCTGGCGCTGGAAGGTCCAGAGCTCGGTCGCCTCGGGATCGCCGTTGGCGACGACCCGGCCGCTGCCGCGTTCCATCGTGACGTCCCGCAGGGCGTACCGCATGGCGACGGTGGCGTAATCGGTCCGGTCCTCACCCCAGGCTTCCGCGAGGTCGCCCTGGAGAAGCTTGACGTCCGAGATCCGATTCACAACCCCCCGCGAGGCATTTCCTTGCAATTCCTCATCGAAGTAGCCGACCATTTCCGGCGTGGCGAGGTTCGACAGCGACACCCGATCCTCGCGGGAATAGGCATCCTGGATCTCGCCGAGCAGCTTCTCGAACGCCTGAAAGTCGTTCGGGCCGATCTGCACCTGTCGCATCTGCGGCGAGCGGGGCGCAGCCCCGGCCGCGCCGCCGCCGAAACCGCCCATCGGGCCGCCCATTCCGGGGGCGGGTCCGCCGGGCCCGGTGCGCGCATAGGAAGCCGCTCCCGGCTCGTTGCGGCGCCGGAAGAAGCGCAGCGCCAGCATGACGACGACGATGACGAGGCCGACCTGGAACAGCATGCCGATCATGGACGCCAATCCGCCGAGGCCGCCAAAGAAGCCGCTGCCGAAGAGGGCTCCGAGAAGCCCAGCGCCGAGTAGGCCCGCGAAGAAGCCGCCGCCGAACCGCCTGCCGGAGGGCTGCATTCCAGGGTTCGCCATCCCAGGATTGTTCATTCCCGGCGACGGGGCCGTCTGGCTGCGCTGCATCGTCATGCCGCCGCCCGGCGCCGTGGGTGTCGCCGAGGGGGCCGTGTAGGTGCGCGATCCGCGCGAACCCATGGATCCGCCGCCGCCGGGCCGGGCCTCGGCGATGGGGGCCGCGACGGTCAGCGCCGCGGCGAGCGCCAGGAGGGCCGCCCTGCGCCGGCCGCGCGTACGTAAAGTGGACATGAAACGCCTCAGAAGACGAACCGGCGACGACGCCGCCGGGGACGATATGGGAACGGCTGTGCGTCGGTTTTAGTCCGTGTGCCAGCGTATCGGCCTAAGCCGGCCTGCTTTTCAGTGCAGAACACGCTCGGATGCGGCTGGAAGGACGAGGCGCACGCGGGTGCCGCCGCCGGGCTCGCTGTCGAGGGAAATGGTGCCGTTCTGGCGCTTCATCAGGCCGTGGACGATGGCGAGGCCTGCGCCGCGTCCCGCCTCGCGGCTGGTCTGGAACGGCGCAAGGGCCCGCGCCAGCATCTCCGGCGACATGCCGTGGCCGGTATCCCCGACGATGATCCCCACCGCGCCGTGGCCGGGATTCTGAAGGGTGCGGTCGCCCGGTTCGATGTGAAAGGTCGCGAGCGTCAGCAGACCCCCGTCCGGCATCGCCTCGCAGGCGTTGGAGACTAGGTGCCGGAGGGCGAACTCGATTTGCGTCGGGTTTGTCATGGCGCGGGGCAGCCCCGGCGTCGATGCGACGGACAACCGGATGCCGGGTGGAAGGTCGGCGCGCAGGCGTTCGCTCAATTCGGCCAGGAGCGCATCGAGATCCACCGGCCTGACGTCGGGCGCGATGCGGCGGGAATAGGCCAGCAAATGCCGGGTCAGAATCGCGGCGCGCTCCGTGGCGTCGGCGGAGCGGGAGATCGCCCGCTGGATGAACGGCTCGGGCCGGTCGCCGAGGCGGCGCTTGAGCCCGTCGATGTAGCCGATCAGAATCTGCAGGAAGTTGTTGAACTCGTGGGCGACACTGTTGGTCAGCAGCCCTAGCGCCTCCCGCTGGCGGGAGAGGGCCAGTGCCGCCTCGGCCTCGTGCCGAACCGTCACGTCCAGGACCTGACCGATCCGGTATGGGCCGTCGCCGATGGGGGCGAGGGTCAGGTTCGCCCAGAACGTCGCACCATCGGCCTTTCTGGCGAGGAACTCCTTTGCGCCCGAGGCTGACGGATCGAAGTCGTGCTCCCCGGGAAATGCCAGGGCATCGAGGCCCCTCCCTTTGAGCGTGGCTTCGTCGAACCCGGTGAGGGCATGGAGCGCTGGATTGGCCCACAGGATCGCGCCGGTCGTATCAACGGCAAGGCTCGGCGTCGGCAGGGCGGCGAGCACCGCACGGACGGCAGGACCGAAGGGAGCCGCGTCGGAATCCGAATCAGGCTGCGCCATCCCCGCCTTCGCAAAAACCGTTTGCGGCCGGGCCTCCGGGGCCGGGCCATGACGTCGGGTAGCCTCGAAAGCTTGCGCCGATGCCGGAACCAAGATCGCGTCCGCGGCGCCGGTGTCCAGGCCCCGGCGCGCGATCTCTCCCTGGTCGCTATTGGCGAACCCACATGACGCGGGCCATCCAGGCGATCTCGCCGACGTTCAGGATACGGTCGGCGTGCTCCGGGTTCAGGGAGGCCAGTTCCACCGTGCGCGCCGTACGGCGGCGCAGTTCCTTCGCCAGCACCTCACCCCCATGAAGCCGGGCGACGACGCGGTCGCCCTTGCGCACGCTCGCCGTTGGCGAAACGATCAGCACGTCCCCATCACGGAAGAGGGGCATCATCGAATCGCCCTGCACTTCCAGGGCGAAGGCTCTCTCCTCACCGAGATCGGGAAACTCGATCTCTTCCCAGCCCGGTCCGCCGGTCGGCATGCCCTCGTCGGTAAAGACCCGGCCGGAACCCGCCTGCGTGAGGCCGATCAGCGGCACCATCGTCTGTGCGGGGACGGCCCGGGCTTCGATCAGGCGCAGGAACTCGTCGAGGCTGGACCCGGTCGCCGCCAGGACCTTCGAGATCGATTCTGTGGAGGGCCACCGCTTGCGCCCGTCGGCGCCGACGCGCTTGGACCGGTTGAAGCTCGTGGCGTCGAGGCCAGCCCGCCGGGCAAGGCCCGAGGCCGAATAGCCGTGGCGCTCGGCCAGGCGATCTATGGCGTTCCAGATCTGTTCGTGCGACAGCATGCGACCCGCCGAGTCTGGTCTGACTGGTCCGGCGACCCCGGCCCGCATGATGCCGGCGAAGGTCAGCCCTATGCGCCGGCCCGGCTGAGACGCTCAGCCTAGTGCTAGGAAACTAGAACTACAACCCGCGAATTGCAATCAAAACCAGAAGTGTTGGTTCCGGATCGGTGGCCAACCGGGCCGTGCCAGTTGCCGGAGGGCGCCGGCCCCTCTATCGCACCTGCCGCAGGAACATCGCCATGTCGCTCATCTACAAGATCTGCCCGCGGTCCCTCTGGCAGGAGGCGACCGCCCAGGGCCGTTTCACCGGGGCGCCGGTGGACCATGCGGATGGCTTCATCCATTTCTCCACGGCGGCCCAGGTCGCGGAGACCGCCGCCCGGCATTTCGCCGGACAAGGCGAACTCGTGCTGATCGTTGTCGAGGCCGATCGGCTGGGCCCCGCCCTCCGCTACGAGGCATCCCGGGGCGGAGACCTGTTTCCGCACCTGTACGGCGACCTCGCCCTCACGGCGGTGATCGACGTCGAGGATTTGCCCATCGGCCCCGATGGGCGCCACAGCTTCCCCGAGGGAATCGTTCCGCAATGATCGCCGCGGCCTTCCCGCTGGTTCGCCCGCTGCTGCACCGCCTCGACGCGGAACGCGCCCACGACCTGACGATCCGCGCCCTGGCGATGCTGCCGCGGCCTTCTCCGGCCGCCGACGATCCCTGCCTTGCGGTGGAGGTGCTGGGGCGGCGCTTTCCGAACCCGGTGGGCTTAGCCGCCGGTTTCGACAAGGGCGCCCGCGCTGCCGATGCCCTGCTCGGTCTCGGCTTTGGATTCGTGGAAGTAGGCGGGGTCGTCCCGCGACCGCAGCCCGGCAATCCGAAACCGCGGGTCTTCAGGCTGCCCGGCGACCGGGCCGTGATCAACCGCTTCGGCTTGAACAGCGAGGGGCTGGCGGTGGTGGTCGAGCGGCTGCGGGACCGGTCTGGCCGTCCGGGCATCGTCGGCGTCAACATCGGCGCCAACAAGGAGTCCACCGACCGGCTGGCCGACTACGTCGCCTGCACCGCCGCCCTCGTCCCGTACGTGTCCTTCGTGACCGTCAACGTGTCCTCCCCCAACACGCCCGGCCTGCGGGATCTGCAGGGCGAAGCCTTCCTCGATGAGCTTCTGGCCCGGGTCGTCGCGGCGAGGGACGAGGGCGGAAGCCGGGCGGCCATCCTGCTGAAGATAGCCCCGGACATGGCCCTCGATGCCCTCGACGCCATCTGCGAGACCGCCCGGCGCAGGGGGGTGGAAGCCCTCGTGGTCTCGAATACGACCGTCGACCGGCCGGCGAACCTGCGGGAGACGACCCTGGCCCGGGAGACAGGCGGCCTTTCCGGGCGACCGCTCTTCGCTCCGGCGACGCGGATGCTGGCTCAGACCTGGCTGAGGGTCGGTGATGCGATCCCCCTCGTCGGGGTCGGCGGCGTGGATTCGGCCGAAGCCGCCTGGACGAAGATCCGCGCGGGGGCGAGCCTCGTTCAGCTCTACTCCGCCCTCGTCTACGAGGGCCCTGGTCTCGTCGGCCGGATCAAGCGTGGCCTCGCCGAGCGCGTCCGCGCCGAGGGCGGCGCCGGCATCGGTGCCTTCATCGGCCACGATGCCCGGGCATTGGCGGAGGGATGAGTTTTCGGAAGGGCATCGCGCCCTCCTGACGGTTCGGGCCGGAATTCGGATCCCCCGATCAGAATCCCTTGGCCTGGATGGCTTCCGCCCAGGTGACGGCCCGGCGGTTCATGGCGAGGTGCTGGCGCTCGTAGAGACGGCCCTCCAGCTTGATCGCGCCGCGCTTGGCGTATTCTGGCCGCTCAAAGGCTTCGAGCACCATCTTGGCACGGCGAACCTCCTCCTCCGTCGGCGCGAAGGAGGTGTTGGCCGGCTCCAGCTGACTGGGGTGGATCAGCGTCTTGCCGTCGAAGCCGAGATCCCGGGCCTGGAGGCATTCGATCCGGCAGCCCTCCACGTCCGAAATGTCGTTGAACACGCCGTCGAGGATGTTGAGGCCCTCCGAACGGGCGGCGGCCAGGGCGGTCATCATCCAGGGCAGCATCGGCGCCCGGCCGGGCACGATCTTGGCCCAGGTGTCCTTGGCGAGGTCGTTGGTGCCGAGGACGAGGCAGGTCAGGCGGTTGCGCCGGTCCCGGCGGGCCTTGGCGATCTCGTGAATGTTGAGGATCGAAGCCGGCGTTTCGATCATCGCCCAGACACGGATCTCCTCCGGCGCATCGAGGGATTCGAGGCGGTCGGCGATGCTCTCTAGCACCGCCGGGGACGACACCTTCGGCATCAGGATCGCATCGGGCTTGGCTTCGATGGCGGCGTGGAGGTCGGCCTCGCCCCAGGGCGTTTGCGGTGCGTTGACGCGAATGATGAGTTCGCGCTCGCCGTATCCCCCGTTCTTCACGGCCGCGCAGACCTGCTCCCGCGCCGCTTCCTTCTCCTCCGGCCCGACGGCGTCCTCAAGGTCGAGGATGATGCAATCGCAGGGGAGCGTCTTGGCCTTCTCGAGGGCGCGCTGGTTCGAACCGGGCATGTAGAGGACGCTGCGGCGCAGGCGAAGATCGGTCAGCGTGGCCATGGCTTGGTCCTTCCCTCGCGGCGCTCCGGCCGCTCGTTGTGTCCGCCGCGATCTTGGCGGAGGCGGGCATGAGCCCCGGTGATCGCGTTGCGCTGCACACTAAACCAGGGAGCGACGCACGCCATCAGCGTTTCGCACCCTGGATTGAGGACGCGGGCCGTTTGACACCTGCCCATTTCAGCGTTGATGGGCCGTGGTTTCGTCACGGTCGCGGGATTCAAGGCCCGCTGAACACGCTGAGATTGTGGACTTTTCGATGAACCGGACTTTCGTGATCCTGGCCCTCGCCGGGTCTCTGGCCCTGCCGCAGGCGGCGCTGGCCCAGAGCCGGACGACGATCGGCGTGGGCTCGGGCGCCGTGGCGGGTGCGCTGGTGGGAGGGCCGATCGGCGCCGTGGCGGGCGCGGTGATCGGTGGAGTGATCGGCAATTCCAGCGAGCGGAGCGGGCGCCGCCATGTTCGCCGGAGACGCCGTGTCGCCGTCGCGCGACTTGTGCTGCAGCGCCGGGCCGAGGCGGCGCTTCCCCGTGCGACCCCCGTCGCCACGCCCGTCGCCTCGGCGACGACGTGGAAGGATCCGCACTGAGGTCTGGTTCAGACGGAGGGAAAGGTTCTGCGGGCAAGGCCGGGATAGGCGATGGCCTGCCCGGTTCCCCGGGCCGCGAGGAAGATCACGAAGGCGATCCAGAGGCCCGCGTTGCCGAGGCCCAGACCGTGCACCACAGCCAGGGCGATGCCGAAGGCGATGAGGGCAAGCAGCATGAGGTTGCGCATCGCCCGCGTCCACGTCGCGCCGATATATATGCCGTCGTAGGCGAAGGCCGTCGCCGCCGCGAGGGGTGCCAGGGCCGCCAGGGGGAGGAAAGCCCGCGCCGCGTCGCGCACGGAGCCGTTCGTCGTCACGAAGTCGATGAAGGATGTACCCCCCGCAAGCGCGAGCAGGCTCACCGCCAGCCCGAAGCCGAGGCACCAGCGAAGGCTCAGGGACGCTGCCGCACGAAAGCCCGCGGCGTCCCGGGCGCCCACCGACTGGCCGCACAGGGTCTCCGCCGCGGTGGCGAAACCATCGAGGAAGAAGCCGCCGATCAGGAAGAGATTCCAGAGCACCGCGTTGGCGGCCAGGATCACGTCGCCCTGCCTCGCACCGAGCGCAGAGAACACGACGATGGCCGCGATGATGGCCAGGGTCCGCAGGATGACGTCGATGTTGACGCTCAGGGTCCGCCGCAGAGCCGCCGCGTCGCGGATCTCCGCCAGCGGTATGCGGAACGGGTGGGAGCCGAGGCGCGTCACGACGAAGAGGCCAAGCGCCAAGCCTGCCGCTTCCGCCCCCAAGGCGGCGAGGGCTGCACCGGCGATCCCGAAATCGGCGCCGAGCACCAGGGCGAGCGTCAGGGCGATGTTGATGAGGTTGATGGCGACCTGCAGCATGAGCCCCAGATCCGTCCGCCCCCGGCCGAGGACGGAACCCAGCACCGCGTAGTTGGCCAGCGCGAAGGGGGCGGACAGGATCCGGATGTGGAAGTAGCTCGCGAGCGCCACGACCACCGCCGGGCTCGCTCCGCTCAAGGACATTGCCGCCTGGCCGATCGGCCACTGCAGCAGCACCATGATGAGGCCCGCCAGCCCCCCGGCGGCGAGAGCCCGGGCGAGGCTCCGGTCAACCTCGGACTTGTTTCCAGCCCCCACGGCCTGGGCCGTCAGCCCCGCCGTCGCCATTCGCAGGGACCCGAAGGACCAGAAGATCGCATCGAAGATGACGGCGCCCAGCGAGATTGCGCCCAGCAGGGCCGCATCGCCGAGACGGCCGATCACCGCGGCACCGACGAAGCCGAGGAGCGGCGTCGTTACGTTGGCCAACGTCATCGGCAACGCGAGCGTCAGGACGCGCCGATGGCTGGTGGGGATCGGCGTCGAGAGTGTCACGGCGGAGCCTCGCAGCCTATGCGCGGCTTAAGCCCGTCCGGCCTCCGACCATGCAGCGTCCGTGCGCCCGCGCACAAGACGCCGCGTCATCCTCAGCGGGAAACGGCGAAGAGCCGGGCGATCAGCCAGAGTGGCACCACCACGATGGCGCCGGCGACGATCCACCCGGTCAGATCGTGAAGCTGCGTCGCGGCGAGATGGACGAGGTCCTGCACCGAATCGACCACACGCCAGAACAACAGCCCCGGCGTGACCCCGAGCATCGACATGAAGGCGCCGACGAGGACGGAGAGGAACAGGAGGCGCAGGAAGACGCCCGCGGGCGAGCCGCCGAGGAACCGGCGCAGGGCCGAGGGCTGTCCGGCGGGGTATGCCCCGTGGGGCGGCGCATCGGCGGGGTGTCTGTCGTGATCGAGCAGCATGGATTCTCTCACTCGGGCACGTTCCCATCGTCCCGGAAGCGGGCATAACCGTGGCCGGTTCACCACACCGTCCCGAAAGTCGATGTGATCCGCGATGGTGGCGGATTTCGCCGCCGACCCCCAGATGGCAAGCATGGCGAGGCGCGCCAAGATGTCGGACATGCTACCCGCATCCTGCCGGCCGATAGAGACGAGAGAATGATCGACCACGCCCTCTTCGACCCGGCGACGATCGATCCCGAGACGAAGCGGCTCAACGCCGAGATCGTCGCCGCCCACGCTGCCCTGGACGATCCCTGGTCGCTCCCGCTCGCGGAAGTGCGCGCCCGTCGCCGGGCCGGAACCCAGGCCTCCCCGGCCATGCCCCGCAGTGCCAGGGCCGAATGGCTGACCATCGAGGGGCCGGACGGCCCTCTGCGCCTGCGGTGCATCCGCCCGAAACCCGGCATCAAGCTCCGGGGTGCCTATCTGCACATCCATCGGGGTGGCTGGATCTGGGGCTCGGCCGACGAGCAGGATCCCTGGCTGGAGCGGGTCGCGGATACTTGCGGCTTCATCACCCTCTCGGTGGAATATCGCCTCGCCCCCGAGCATCCCTACCCGGCCGCCCTCCTCGATTGCGAAGCCGCCGCCCTGTGGCTCGCCGGTCCCGGCCGGGCGGAGCTGGGCGTCCACGCCCTGACCATCGGCGGCGAATCGGTGGGTGCCCACCTTGCCGTGATGGTGATGCTGCGCCTGCGCGACAAGGAGGGGCTCGGCCGGGCCTTCCGGGGGGCCAACCTGAATGCCGGCTTCTTCGATCTCGGTCTCACCCCGTCCGTTCGCAACTGGGGCGCGGAACGCCTCGTCGTGAACACCGAGGACCTGACCCGCTTCGCCGACGGCTATGTCCGGGAGGGCATCGACCGGCGCCGGCCGGACGTGTCGCCGATCTATGCCGACCTGAAGGGCCTACCACCGGCCTTGTTCACGGTGGGCACCTGTGATCCGCTGTTGGATGACACGCTCTACATGTCCGCCCGCTGGGCGGCGGCCGGCAACGGCGGGCATACGGCGATCTATCCCGGAGGATGCCACGTCTTCGTGCGGTATCCCGGCACGATGAGCGAGCGCGCCCTCGAACTGATCGACCGTTTCCTCATGGCCCTCGCCTGAACGGGCCGGCGGACGGCCTTCCCCCCGCCTTCCAGGCGTGGTTCGCATCGCGGGGCTGGACGCCCCGCAGCCACCAGCTCGACCTCGTGCGTCTCGTCCGCGGCGAACGGTCGGCGCTCCTCGTGGCGCCGACCGGGGCCGGCAAGACGCTGGCGGGCTTCCTGCCGAGCCTCGTCTTCCTCGCGGAGCGCAACGGCCCCCGGTCCAAGAAGCCGGTTCTCCATACCCTCTACATCTCGCCCCTGAAGGCGCTGGCCGTCGACATCGCCCGAAACCTCGAGGCGCCCATCGCCGGGATCGGCCTCGACGTCCGCGTCGAGACCCGGACCGGTGACACCCCGTCCCACAAGCGGACCCGGCAAGTCAGCCGTCCGCCGGACATCCTGCTGACGACGCCGGAGCAGCTCTCCCTGCTCATCGCCCACCGGGAGGCGGCTGATCTGTTTGCGGGCCTGCGCTGCGTCATCCTCGACGAACTGCACGCCCTCGTCACGTCGAAGCGGGGCGATCTGCTGTCCCTGGCGATGGCGCGTCTGCACAAGCTCAGCCCCGGCCTGACCGCGATCGGGCTCTCGGCGACGGTGCGCGAGCCGGACGAGTTGCGGCGGTATCTCGTGCCGCAGACGCCGTCCCCCCTCCCTCCCCTCGCCGACCTCGTGGTCGTGGCCGGGGGCGCCAGGGCGGACCTGCGGATGCTCGATCTCGGGCGGCCCCTGCCGATCTCCGGCCACACGGCCTGGCACTCGATGGAGGCCATCTACGACCTCATCAAGCAGCACCGGACGACACTCGTCTTCGTCAACACGCGGCTTCAGGCGGAGTACACCTTCCAGGAACTGTGGCGCCTCAACGAGGACACCCTGCCCATCGCCATCCATCACGGCTCCCTCGATGCGGGTCAGCGGCGGCGGGTGGAGGCGGCGATGGCGGCGGGGGCGCTGAGGGCCATCGTCTGCACGGCGACGCTCGACCTCGGCATCGATTGGGGCGACGTCGATCTCGTGGTCAATGTCGGTGCTCCGAAGGGGGCGAGCCGGATCATGCAGCGGATCGGCAGGGCCAACCACCGGATGGACGAGCCTTCGAAGGCCTATCTCGTCCCCGGCAACCGGTTTGAGATGCTGGAATGCCAAGCGGCCCTCGACGCCGTCGAGGAGGCCGCCCAGGACACCCCCGATGCCCGTGAGGGCGCCCTCGACGTGCTGGCACAGCACGTCCTCGGCATGGCCTGCGCCGACGCCTTCGACGCGAGCGACCTCTACGACGAGATAGTCTCGGCCGCGCCTTATGCCGGCCTGACCTGGGAGCGGTTCGAGCAGGTCGTGGACTACGTGGCCACCGGCGGCTACGCCCTGCGGGCCTATGAGCGCTTCGCCAAGATCCTGCGGGGGCCGGATGGGCTGTGGCGGGTTCGCGACGCCCGCACCGCGCAAGCCTACCGGATGAATGTCGGCACCATCGTCGAGGCGGCCCGGGTCAAGGTGAGGCTCGGCCGGAGCCTGCGTGGCAAGCCCGGCGCGGTGCTGCCGAAGACCGGGCGAGTGCTCGGGGAGATCGAGGACGAGTTCGCCGAGACCCTGACCCCGGGCGATACCTTCCTCTTCGCGGGGGAAACCCTGAAATTCGAGGGGCTCGCCGAGGACGAAGCCCTCGTCACCCGTGCCCCACCGGGGACGGACCCTGCCATCCCCTCCTATGCCGGCTCGAAGTTCCCCCTCTCGACCTTACTCGCGGCCCGGGTGCGGGCGATCATCGCCGATCCGTTCGCGTGGGACCGGCTGCCGCGGCCCATCGGCGAGTATTTGCTGCAGCAACGCCGCCGCTCCGTCCTACCAGGAGAGCGAGATCTCCTTGTCGAGACCTTCCCCCGGGGCAAGCGCCACTACCTCACGGCTTTTCCGTTCGAGGGGCGCCTCGCGCACCAGACGCTGGGCATGCTGCTCACCCGGCGCCTGGAGCGGGCGGGGCTGCGGCCCCTCGGTTTCGCTGCCAACGATTACGGCATCGCCATCTGGATGACCCGGGACGTGTCCGAGCGTGCCGCCATCGACCCAGGTTTCATGGGCGAGCTGTTCGGCGAGGACATGCTCGGTGACGACCTCGAAGCGTGGCTCGACGAGTCGGCGATGATGAAGCGGACCTTCCGGCAATGTGCGGTGATCGCGGGGCTGATCGAGCGCCACCATCCCGGCCAGAAGAAGACGGGGCGTCAGGTCACGATCTCCACCGACCTGATCTTCGACGTGCTGCGCAAGCACGAGCCCGGACACCTCCTCCTCGCCGCCGCGCGGCAGGATGCGGCAACCGGACTCCTCGACGTGCGGCGTCTCGGTGTGATGCTAGAGCGCATCCAGGGGCGAATCATCCATCGCTCCCTCGACCGGGTATCGCCGCTGTCCGTCTCCGTGATGCTGGAGATCGGCCGCGAGCGGGTCTACGGCGAGGGGGCGGACGAGATTCTGGCCGAGGCGGAGGCGGAGCTTCTTCAAGAGGCCCTGGCTTGAGCCGCGGCCCGCACGACGGTTCGCCCTCCCCCGACACGTTAGAGGATGCCCTGGTGGCGGCCGGACTCCGACTCGAGAAGACTCAGAAGCACCCGACGATCACCCTGGCGGGCGAGGTGCTGACCCTCGACCTCTGCGGTGGGTTATGGCTCGAAGCCCACCGCACCCTGATCGTCTCCGATCTGCATCTTGAGAAGGGGTCGTCCTTCGCCGTCCGGTCGGGCCAGTTCCTGCCCCCCTACGACACCAGGGAGACGCTGGCCTGCCTGCACGAGGCGATCGTCCGCCACGATCCGGCCCGGGTGATCGCCCTGGGCGACTCCTTCCATGATGCCCGCGGCCCCGAGCGGATGGAGCCCGGTGACCGGGCCATGATCGCCGCGCTTCAAGAGGGCCGCGACTGGGTCTGGATCGCCGGCAACCACGATGCCGAGGTGGAGGAGGGCGTCGGCGGGCGCTACGCCGAGGCAATGACCCTCGGCGGGCTCGTACTGCGTCACGAGCCCGGCCCGGCTCCGGCTGTGGGCGAGATCGCCGGCCACCTCCATCCCTGTGGGAAGGTGGCGGCCCGCGGCCGGGCCGTGCGCCGCCGCTGCTTCGTCACCGACTGCCAGCGGCTGATCATGCCGGCGCTCGGCGCTTATGCCGGCGGCCTCAACGTCCGCGACAAGGCGTTCGACGCGGCCTTCCCGAAGGGCTTCACCGCCCACCTTCTCGGCGACGGACGGGTGTTCGCGATCGGCCGGGCCCAACTCGCCCGTGATTGATCGGTGCAGTGTGAGGGTCGGACCGTCGCGGCATCCGCGGCACCCTCACCGTTTCTGCCGACCCTCGCCGGGGTTCATTGCGACACCCGTCCCCTCCACACACCTCATCCTGAGGTGCGGCGATAGCCGCCTCGAAGGAGGGCTCCAGCCTGCCGCGCGATCCCCGGAAGGCTCCTTCGAGGCCCGCTGACGCGGGCACCACAGGATAGGAAGGAGGGTGGGACAGCCTCGACATGCGCGGCAGCCCCGCTAGAACCAGCCGCGGATCCGGAAATACACGATCGGAATGATTGCGCTCAGGAAGATCAACGTCAGGGCGTAGGGATAGCCGTAGGCCCAGTCCAGTTCCGGCATGTGCTTGAAGTTCATGCCGTACATCGATGCGATCAACGTCGGTGGAACTCCGACCACCGACACGACGGTGAGAACTCGAAAAACGTTGTTCTGCTCGATGTTGATGAGGCCGAGGGCCGCGTCGAGGAGGAACTGCACGTTCTCGGCAAGGCGGGTCTCGAACTCATCGAGGGATTCGATATCCCGGCGGATCGTCTCGAAACGCCCGTCGTCGGTCAATTCCAATCCTTCGCAGGCGCTGGACACGAAGGGCATGATCCGCTCCAAACCGAGCAGGCTGGCGCGGATCTTCCCAAGGACTTTCCCCCTCCGGCTGATCGCCCGCAGGATCCGGCGCAGGGCCAAGTCCCGGCGGCGGGGCGGCGGCTCTTCCAGGCGCTTGGCCGATGGTCCCCGGACGTCAAAATCGAAGATGCGGCTCGATAACGAATCCAGATCGACCGCCATCTCTTCCAAAGAGTCCGCGAGGCTGTCGACCAGTTCCTCGAGCAGGATGGTGAAGATCACGGCCGGATCGCCGCCTTCGTCCTCGGTGAGCCGCTTCGCGGCGGACCCGAAGGCACGCAGGTCGTGGAACCGGACGGTGACGAGGTGATCCTTCGTCAGCAGGAACCCCAAGGGCTTCAGCTGGGAATCGGCCTGTTCGAAGGTGATCATTGGCGTCGAGAGTGACAGCCCACCCTTCAGCCGACGGAGGCGGCTGGACGTTTCGACTTCCGAGAGGGCGGCCCGGGTCGGGATCCGCAGACCCGTCTCGGCTTCCACCTGGGCGACCTCTTCGGGCGACGGGTCGTACAAGTCGATCCACACGGTGCCACCGGGCACGCCATCTCCTCCGCCGGACGAGCCTGACCCAGCCCCGTGCCCGGCCCCATGAAAGTTCAGCATGTCCGGCAGCAATCCTGATGAAGGCGGCACGGCGCGGCCCGGCGGGGTGCGACCATCTTGACTCGGAACCGAGCGATGACTATCTCGCCAACGCGTTAGCACTCGTCATCTGAGAGTGCTAACAAGGGTGCTAATCGTGGGGTCGATGCGACCCGTCCGGGCCGCATCAACGCCATCTCCAGACCTGAAGCAAGAGGGCAGCTCATGAAGTTCCGTCCGCTGCACGACCGAGTGGTCGTCCGCCGCATCGAGAGCGAAGAGAGGACGAAGGGCGGGATCATCATCCCGGATTCCGCCAAGGAGAAGCCGCAAGAGGGCGAGATCATCGCCGTCGGGCCGGGCGCCCGCGACGAAAACGGCCGGGTGAATCCCCTCGACGTCAAGGCCGGCGACCGCGTGCTGTTCGGCAAGTGGTCCGGCACCGAGGTGAAGATCGACGGCGAAGACCTCCTCATCATGAAGGAGTCGGACATCATGGGCGTGGTCAACCTCTGACCTCCCTTCCGACCCTGACAGGCTTGAAGCCCCTTCTGAGGCCGCACCGGCCTCGGGGCGTATCCTCGAACCGAAAGAGCTAGGACATGGCAGCGAAAGACGTTCGTTTCTCCGCCGACGCCCGCGACAAGATGCTTCGCGGCGTCGACATCCTCGCGGACGCCGTCAAGGTGACCCTCGGCCCGAAGGGCCGTAACGTCGTGATCGAGAAGAGCTTCGGCGCCCCGCGCATCACCAAGGACGGTGTGACGGTCGCCAAGGAGATCGAGCTCGCCGACCGCTTCGAGAACATGGGCGCCCAGATGGTGCGCGAAGTGGCCTCGAAGACCAACGACATCGCCGGTGACGGCACCACCACCGCGACTGTGCTGGCCCAGGCCATCGTTCGCGAGGGCGCCAAGTACGTGGCCGCCGGCATCAACCCGATGGACCTGAAGCGCGGCATCGACCTCGCCACGGCCGCCGCGGTGAAGGACATCATCGCCCGCGCCAAGAAGGTCTCGACCTCCGACGAGGTCGCCCAGGTCGGCACGATCTCCGCCAACGGCGACAAGGAGATCGGCGAGATGATCGCCCACGCCATGCAGAAGGTGGGCAACGAGGGCGTCATCACCGTCGAGGAGGCCAAGACCGCCGAGACCGAGCTCGACGTCGTCGAGGGCATGCAGTTCGACCGCGGCTACCTCTCCCCGTACTTCATCACGAACGCGGAGAAGATGGTCGCCGAGCTCGAGGATCCCTACATCCTCATCCACGAGAAGAAGCTCTCGTCGCTCCAGGCCATGCTGCCGGTGCTCGAGGCGGTCGTTCAGACGGGCAAGCCCCTGCTGATCATCGCCGAGGACATCGAGGGCGAGGCGCTCGCCACCCTGGTGGTCAACAAGCTGCGCGGCGGCCTGAAGGTCGCGGCCGTCAAGGCTCCGGGCTTCGGTGATCGCCGCAAGGCGATGCTCGAGGACATCGCGATCCTGACCAAGGGCCAGATGATCGCCGAGGACCTCGGCATCAAGCTCGAGAACGTCTCCCTGCCGATGCTCGGCCGTGCCAAGCGCGTCCGCATCGAGAAGGAGAACACCACGATCATCGACGGCGTCGGCGAGAAGGCCGACATCGAGGGCCGTATCTCGCAGATCAAGGCGCAGATCGAGGAGACCACCTCGGACTACGACCGTGAGAAGCTGCAGGAGCGTCTGGCCAAGCTCGCGGGCGGCGTCGCGGTGATCCGCGTCGGCGGCGCGACCGAGGTCGAGGTGAAGGAGAAGAAGGACCGCGTCGACGACGCCCTGAACGCCACCCGCGCTGCGGTGGAAGAGGGTATCGTTCCCGGCGGCGGCACTGCCCTGCTCCGTGCCAAGAAGGCGGTTGCCGAGCTGAAGTCCGACATCCCGGACGTCCAGGCCGGCATCAAGATCGTCCTCAAGGCCCTTGAGGCCCCGATCCGCCAGATCGCTCAGAACGCGGGCGTCGAGGGCTCGATCGTGGTCGGCAAGATCACCGACAAGACCGACTCCGAGACCTGGGGCTTCAACGCCCAGACCGAAGAGTACGTCGACATGATCCAGGCCGGCATCGTCGACCCGGCCAAGGTCGTCCGCACCGCCCTTCAGGACGCGGCCTCGGTCGCCGGCCTGCTGGTTACGACGGAGGCGATGGTCGCCGACGCGCCGAAGAAGGACAGCGGCGCCCCCGCGATGCCGGGCGGCGGCGGCATGGGCGGCATGGACTTCTAAGTCCACGCCACCTGCTGAACCGGGAAGGGGGTCGCCGAAAGGCGGCCCCTTTTCTTTTGCGTGAGGTCCACTCCACCATCGTCATTGCGAACGCAGTGAAGCAACCCAGGGACGCGCAACTTTCTGAGATGTCCCGCTGCCCTGGGTCGCTTCGCGATGCTTGCGATGACGCAGCGGGGCGTCCGACTTATTGTCATCGTCGCGTACGCTGTGAAGAAATCCCGGGACGCGTCACTGCTTCGATCGTCCGGGCGCACTCGGTCGCTTCGCGTTGCTGGCGATATCGGAGTGGGTCGGCTCAGGCCGTGTCCCGCTGCTCGCTCGGCACCGGTAGCGGCACCGATGTCGCCGACAGCGGCGTGATCTTCAGCGTCGTGATCCGGTTCTTGGCCTTGCGCAGGACCTGGAACCGGAAGCCGTGGAAGTTGAAGGCGGTGCCCTGGTCGGGGATGGTCCTCGCCTCGTGGATCACGAGGCCTGCGATGGTCGTGGCCTCGTCGTCAGGCAGATTCCAGTCCATGGCGCGGTTGAGGTCGCGGATTGGCACGCCGCCATCGACATTGACCGACCCATCGCCCTGCAGGCGCACGCCGGACACCGTCACGTCGTGCTCGTCGGCGATGTCGCCGACGATTTCCTCCAGAATATCCTCAAGGGTCACGAGGCCCATCACCTCGCCGTACTCGTCGACGACGAGGGCGAAGTGGGTCTTCTTGGACAGGAACGCCTTGAGCTGAGCCCGCAGGCTCGTGGTACCGGGGACGAACCACGTCTCCAGGGCCAACTCCTCGACCTTCAGGCCGGACGCGTCGCCGCCCGCGGCATCGAGGGCGCGGAGCAGATCCTTGGCATGAAGCACGCCGACGATGTTCTCGGGCGTCCCCCGCCAGAGTGGCATGCGTGTGTAGGGCGAGGCCAGGACAGCCCGGACGATGTCCTGCGAGGTCATGTCGGCGTCGATCGCCCGCATCTTCGTGCGGTGGACCATCACGTCCGAGACGCTGAGATTCGACAGGTCGAGGAGCCCGCCGAGCATGTCGCGCTCCGCCCGTTCCACGCCGCCCTCGCGGTGGAGGAGCGCCACCTGTCCGCGGATTTCTTCGGCGGCGGTCAAGATCGACTGATGCTCGCCGATGGTGACGCCGAACGGCTTGAGCATCAGCCGCACGACCTGCTCGATGGCCAGGGCAGG
>JABASF010000528.1:0-38925 GCA_019776145.1 Harlomillsia oculata
TGAACAGAGACAGCGTTCTTGAGCATAAATTGGTAAAAAGGTAACGAAAGTGAGGTAACTAACCTGTGAGAGGAACATAAATGTTTAGGTAGAGACAGTCTTCGCTGTAATTCTTGAGTAAGGGAACAAGACGTTTGAGCTGGGCAAAACGTCCTTTTGGCATCCTTTGCAAAACTTCCGTTTCGTTGCGGATGTTGGGTACCACTTGTGGACACACTGGAGCGGGAATTGCATTCATCTTACTGTCTGTCCAAGGAGCTCCACTCACTGGAGGCATAAACCGAAGCGACCCGAGAGGTGGAGAGGCGTATGGAATACCCAGAAAGATTTCAACCCCTTCGTAACCTTTGGGCAAAAAGACAAATCCGCGAACAAAACCCAACTTGGTTTTCACTTCCCGTGGACTCCATTGGCGACTGGCAGATTGAAGTAAAGGGATCCAGGAAAGGAAGAGGAAGAGAAAAGTGGACCACATGCCGCCGCCAGGAGTTGAGTGTGTGAACAACATAAAAATAATTGTGTTAGTCGATCACACCGATTCTTCTGACAGTTGTCTCCCCGACGGCGCCAATTTTTTCCCTTCCAAGAGACAATGAGTGACGATGACAGGGGCAAATAAACAAGAACGGGTAGTCCGGCATGTCTACCCGTCTTGGATTCGGTCCACTGAGCATTTCTCCCAGTGATTCTTCATTGTTGAGCTTCTAGCTTTTTTTCTTGTGGTTTTACAAACGTAAAATTGAATTGGATGAAAAATAAATTCCTCAAAAGGTAGTGAGTGAAATGCACTCGCGTACAAAAACCGGAGAATTGAGACTGAAAGAGAAAGTATAGAAACTCCTGAAGTTTTAGACTACTAACAAGACGAATCCGGCGTGTTTGACCAGATTACGAAGACGTATCGTCTCCCCCTTGTGTGTCATCTGAGTCCATGTGCTTGTATGCAAGCGGATTTGAGATTTAGCAGTTTTGCAACACACCAAAACCGAAGGGAAACATGGAAAAGCTGTTAGAAGTCGCAAGAGCGGAAGAGGAACTGAGTCGATCGCATTATTTGCGGTGGAACTAATAACACTTTTATTGGATTCAACTGTAGAACTGGAACTGGCACTCGTACTATCCTTTCCCGATTTTTCCTGTCTGTCCATCTTCTCAGATTTCCCGCACCCAAAAGTAAGTCCAACGGAAGAAAGCGGAAATGGAAGACAGAATCCGATGTCTTACTAAGCAATATAATGGTGAAAGTGAAAACCCAAGTGCACGGAAATCACGAAGCAGGGCGTTTTCGAGAACGAAAAATCTTTATGCACTTACGAGTGAAACGTGACGGACACAAGATTAAAAATGCAGAAAGGGCAACTTTACTTCCTTCTTTCATACATCAACCTTCCGCCGACGGTTCCGAACGTAAAAAAAAACCATACGAACCACAATTTCACGAATACAATGTTTCAAAAAACCGAAAAATGTTAGCTCTTGGTAAAAAATAGTGTTCAAAACAGGATGTTTAAGTATGCTTAAGAATTTTGTTTGTTTAAGAAAAAAGTACACAAACTTAGACGCACAAAGCTAAACACACACAAACATTTTCACTATGGGATGTTTTAGTTCGTGAGTCCATACATTATTGAGTGTGAGAAGTGGAAAAGACTGGAAGAACCCTCAAAAAAATGCTTTCTCCATGACGTCTGTCCACAAACTGAGCCGATGAGTAGTACGAACTCCTGGAGAAAATGTTGTGGATGTTTCAGCTTGCTCCGTGCCAAGAAGATTTTAACGGAGCGCATGCTGTTTCCCCTCATCGTGTATTCACTATGGAACGCATCCGTGCTTTCCCTTTCTACACTTTCTAGTACTCTTTGGTCCGAAAAAAATTACCGGTTTTTGAGTTGATACGGGTAGAGAATACAACAAACCTTTGTTTTTACGGGAACATATTTCCTGACATTGGAATGTCGGGTTGTTCTTTATCATGCAAAAAACATAAAACAGTGACCGACAAAGTACCGCACTTTCAAACATATGCGATCTGTGAAACTCCAACCCCCGGGTCTGATTCCGAAAAAGCAAGCACTTTTATGTGGTAAAATACTAAATCCCGGGTAAAATTATAAATATTTATGCTATTTTAATGAAAAGCAATTCTGGAGGAATGGTGTGTACCATGCGACAATGACACGATGACACTCCTCGACACTCTCGCAGACACTCTCGACGACTTGTGACATTGCGAGAAAGTTGCTGGAACCCTTTTTTCTTCTCAAAGCCTTGTTTTTGTATTGTAATGAATTGTAAATGCCCTTTCTCGGCTTTTTTCCCTTGTAAGACAAAAAAGAGGAATGCCATTTCAGATTGTTTTAATGTGACAACGCAAGACGCATTCATTATGACGTAAATCTTGAGTGTTTCTTTTCTCCTTCTTCTTTTCTGACTTTCGCCTCTTTTGGATTGTGTTAACTCGTTGTTTAGCTTCTACCAAATTCCAGTCGTGCCATTAGCGTTGTGAGCACTAATGAATTTCAACTCGAAGGGTTATTATTGCAGAGGACTCTTTTGGAAATGGATTGTAGGTCACAAGACCATGAGAAGAATGAGCAGCATGGAAAATGACGTCCAAGGACCTTTTCTTCCGTTTTTTCGGACTTTCCGTTTTTCTGATACCAATTCGACTAATGGACTTGAGATATACTGAGCTCCTAATTTCGGATTTCTGTTATCAGTACGATCTTGGCTTTCTCTGTCCTTTCATTGATGATATGACGAGAAAGACGGGTTGTTGCTTTTTGTGCACAAAAACTGAGCATCACAAGAATAAAAAAAGAACGAACATGAAAAATGTTACCACTCTACCATTTTTTGGCTACAGGTTGTTTTTTCTCTCATTTTATGTTAACACAAAAAAGTAAACTGTATGGAATTTGCTTTCACTTTGTTATTCTTATGTACAACGTGCGGCCCTTTTTTGCTTGGTGGTGGGTCTTTTCAGGACTATTTATAATGTAATTTTTCGGTTCCGTTTGTTCCTTGCGGTCAGCACACCGAGATAAACGACCAGATATCACGAGCCACAAGCACAATTGAATGGACACTTGGTGTGCCGGCGCACAATCACAATTGGTTTTTATTGAACTGAAAGTATGGATTCTGTGGCTTTCCATGTAAGCAACTATGACTTTTGACTTTTCCATTGTGAACTGTGCTGGAGGGACGTGAGCGTGACCAAACATCGACCCATGGAGAAACTCCAGGTGAGTAGAGTGAGTATATGACTTGCAGAGGGAAATTAATCATATTTGAATCGGGTCGAATCGGCTTTTGTAAAACCCGGTTCAATTTTCTAAATCTAATTTCCTCGTTTCCTGATATCCTTCTTTACCGGATCAGATGAAGAAAATATTTTCATAAATTCGGTTTCTTCTGTGGTTTTATACAATCAGATGCAAAGAATGTGCAAAACTAACTTGATGAACGACTTTTTTGATCCCAGAGGCAAATCTACAAAAGATTCTAAAGAATTACGGCAACTTCTTGCAACCAGAACCCAGAACCGCAACCGCAAAGCAATAAAATCTTATCAAAATTCAAATAACAAGCTTTTTGAGGATCAGCAGTTCTTCATTGTAGTTTTATAGTTTTATGCACAACATTATAAGGTACTAAATACAGTATTACATTTGACATGCAGCACAGCACTCAAATTATATTCTATGTAATTGTAAACTTAACTTCTGACTCTCTGACTCTGACTTTTCTGACTGTTTCTGACTCTGACCTTTGACGTTTGACCTTTTCAAGTTTTGAACAATATTCAACATTCAAGATTCAACCACTGCGGCGCGAAAACCTTAAACCTCAAATCAGGTTACAGTTAAAAATTAATAATAACTTACTGAAAATATGTCATATGACGTCACAATCAAAACCCTAATTTTGAAATTCCATTTGAGCCTCAAAGCCTCAATACACGAAAGACGAAACGAAACGATTAGACAAACTGCGACGGTGCTATAAAACAATAAAACATGCAAAATTTAGCATTTGCGAATGTTTTACTGTCACAGATCAAACGGAAGAGACAAAATGCGTTTCCGGGTTTTCAGCATAGCCACATCACAAAAGCATGAAATGAAAGTATAGTTTGTTCCAGTTCAACTTCCAGGCAAGTGAGGCAAAGCAGGCATTGATGATTTGAGGAACACATCTATATACATCATCATCAATATTAAAATCTGTTTTTTTGCAAACTAGGATATATAGCATGGCGCTTTAGTACTTAAGCCATTACGCAGTTAAGCAAAGGGACTGATGAGGACGAAGAAGAATGCGTTGAAATGCTTCGTTTGTCTACCGCTTTTTCGGGTCGGTAAAGAAAGACATATTTGGAAAGTTTTTCCTGGAGGAAATACCGGATATTGAAACGCATTGAATAACTCAGAGAGCTCCTCAAGATTTCCTTTTTGGTCGCTCTGTTTCACTGGATTTCTGTGTAATGTCAATCCTATTTTTGGGATGAGAATGTCCCCGATTCGGCGGTCTGATGTGATATCTCAGTTTTTATTCAAAAAGTGGGTAGAACAGCGGAAAAAAATATGGATTTCTGAACACTCTTTTTGAGAACTCTCAGACTTGACATCCCTGACACTGCAAACTGCATCCGGTCTGCTTCCACGATTTTCTTTCATGCCAATAATATCGTGTGCATAGGAAAACAGGTTCCAGTGGGACTAAGAGTTTCAAAGTTCCAGTAAGACGGAAAAAGAGAAAAGATCTTTGTCGTATGCACACACACACACACAACTTTATTAAAGGGAAAAATATCGACTTACCATAAAAAGACGTAAAGACTCTCAGGCTGTCATAAAATAGTCATAAACGCCGGGACAAAACCCAGTCAAAAAATGTTGTAATGCTCCAAATGTCCCAGGTTTATGTTCCTAAGGTCCCCTCTGACTTCAAGACGAAGACGATGGGAAAGAATAGGAAAAAATGCATTGAACCAACTGCAGATCATGAGGAATCGCACAAAAACCACTCACTCTTGAAAGGAAAGTCAAAGTCACATAGGACCATCATGATCATACAGAAGAATATCATTTCAGATCGATAATCAGTGCACGACTCATTTTTTTGTCTATATTTTCGTAATTTGTAAAAAAAATGTATGAGAATTCCAAAAATAAACTCATTCAAGTGTTTACACTGTACTGTAGTACTTAATCTACGTATCTCTCCTTGTTCTTTGTTTCTTTATGATGAAGGGAAGATGGAGATGTTTATTACCAAATATACGAAACGATGAATCCCAAATTCCTCATCTTTTGTTGCTTTTTTATGTGATAAAGTGAATTGCTAGAATTCTTGCCCCTGTGTGAAAGTCCATAAACTCCTCTGGAGGACAAATCATCGTCTTTATACGGAGTCTTCTGGATGAGGAGGCGAGGACAACGAGTAATCAAAAAGAGAGAAAAGTGACGCTTTTGAAAAAAAGTGGAACATGTCATACGATTTGCGATTGCAATTTCATCCCATACGTACGTTTTTCGGAGAGCACGAGATTGTCTCAGAAAAACGTTGGCTGAGAGGATCTCAAAAAGACTGAAGATTCAATCAGGCGAAGGGTTCAAGGGAATAAAACAGCGAAGAATTCAATAGTCTCCTTCCATAAATCCGGAAAGAGAGTGTAAAAGGTGTACTTGCACTAAAAAGGGTACTCTGGACTCTATCAAGTGAGTTCATTTGAAAAACTTGGAGAAAATTCATGAGGCTTCAACTATAAAAATTCAAATTTTCAGAATCTGGAATAAGGAAATGGCTATTTCGGGAATCGGGATTTTCGAACGGTTGTTATTACCGGGACTAACACGGAAAGACGGCATTTTTTCACAAAAAAATACTAGAGTTTTCCCCGAAATTTCAGATGAGGTGTTTGCAAGGACGCTTTCCAAAGTTGACACAAGCCCTGAAAAAGGGAAAGAAAATTTCTATATTTCCTTCAAATTGGACAGATAGAATTTTCTTTTCTATGCCAGTAGAAGCCCTTTGGCTTACTTTTTTTGGGATCATCAGAGAGTCAAGTGAATAAAAAGTTTGTTCTTACTAAATCTTGAAAAACACACTTTACGTCCCTTGTTGACTTTTAAAGGCTAAGGAAAGTTGTAGGAACACTTGACTTTGGTGTTTGTATTTTGAGTAGTAAAACGAAGGAAGCAATATGCACAGTTTACAATCTCCTCGTTCGTTCGTCGCGAGAAGTCAATTCCATTTCAAATCGTGACCCCATCAGCTTCTCCAGTTTATATTGAGTTGGTGAAAGTCGTCGACGTGTAAACAGTGACAAGGGAGCACAAGACGGGATTTTGCTATTATTTCACTCCCGGCTAAAATGTCTCTGGAACAAAAGTAGAGAGAATAAGAATCTCACTCTGTGTTTTCGGACTTGGACGAACACGACTGCATGCGAAACAGTTTAAAGATTTTCGGTCCAAGACTCCCACCAGGCCAAAAAGCCACTGTTTGGTCTTTTGTGTCAAAGCCCAATCGTATCCGCTTTCACAAGTTTGAACGAGTGGTAGACTTTGATAATACTAAAGTCATTCTCACTTTGCTCACAAAGTCGACAACGTTCAAAATACGACACTTTGTCAATTTTATATACTGAAATAATTCGAAAGTCAAAAAATGACGCATTGGCTTCTTTGTCCCCGAATATCTGGACATTTTGCATAGCCAACGTCAAGAATTGAAAATACTGGAAAATATCATGTATAAACCTGGAAAATCTCTCTTATTCATTCCATACCCTAGCGATTTGAAGACAATTGACACTAGAGGTGCTTTATTCTGACTGGAGTGTGACGTTTCCTCCGACGACATTCAATCCTCTTGAATACCGCATGGGACTCCAGGAAAACTCTTTTTAGCAACATTTCCCATTTCAATCAGCTTTGTGACAAGCAAGTCTTTCACTACGGATTAAGTCGCCTCATCCACCTTCGTTCCGATTGACATGCAAAATTTTTCTCCTTTACATTCATCTATCACGAAAATAAGACGCGAGTTTGTGACTTTTCTTAGGCCTTCTCATCACTCTTTTTAAAAACTGTATGAAGTTGAAATTTTGATGACAAATTTTGACTTTGCAATCAAAACTTTTTCTCCCCTATTTTTCATTCAGTCCGAAAAAAGGACAAAAAGGTTCTTCAAGCTCAGCTGGAAAACGTAATACAAATACTACCCACTTTTTTCCAATTTTAGACTAATTTTTCGAAAGATGTTGAATTGGACCACATTACTTTTAACTACTAACCATGAAACTGTGACTACAACGTGACGGGTATGAGAGTCTCATTTTACGTAATACTCAAAGGTAACTACTCAATTGTGGAAGTCAGAAAGGCTGAAAGTCTGCGTTTTTTTGGTCTGTTATCTCTCAAGTTCCTCACAGGATGGCCTGGAGAAGAATCGTGGAGCCGGAGTGTGACACTTTGTATAAAACTTTGGGACTTACGCTTGCTTTGTGCATTCTATGGAACGTAGGAGTTTGGGGAATACAAAGAATAAGACAAGGTAAAGAAGAAGATGCTTCGATTTCGGTTCGGTGTTCGGTTATTGTCCGGGTAGAAACAAGCGGAACGAAGTGCGTGGTTCTGAGTACGTTTTATAGGAGCGTGAGTATATTTGAGTGGATTTTGACTCAGGGTTTGACTTTGGAAGGTAAGGTAATTTTGAAGTTAGGTGATTTCGAGTCGAATCTCCATGATCAGGAGAAAATGGGGGAAACCCTGTGAGTTAGGAATGGGTATGTTGTCAAAGTGAAAGTGGGCAAATCATTCATTGTCCTCTTTTCGTCTAGTGTGAGGATGAATGGGGCAAATGAAGAACGTGAAGTCATTAGGACGACAAAAGGTCTAAAGTTTTCAAGTGCCGCCCGAGTCCATTAGCACTGCATACAAATGGGACTGCGGGACTTTGTTGTGACTGCGTGCTGTCCCGCCTTTGAGTGCTTGTCTTCACGACTTTTTGTGAATTTTCTTTGGATGCCAAGACGTTTTCTCGTAGACAATCACACCTTCTTTTTACTCGGGTAGGCATGCTATTGTTAACGATGGGTTTTTCCATTCGAGTGATTTGTCTCGCTCCAAAATCATCAAGGAGGAGTATTTTTTAATGCAAATGTCACCTGATAAGCATTTTTGCTGTCGTCAGCTATCAATCTTCCTCTTTCAGTCCCAAATGCAAAAATAGTACTTTGATATCACCAAAAATGCAGATTCAGATCGTTTTGTCTAAATCTGGTCTTTTTTTAAATGCAAAGTGTCCGACAAAAGCATTCTGCTAAACTCCACGCCTCATCAGTTCGATTTTGACGACCGTGAAAAGGAAACGGAGAACGGGATGCACTGAAAACACTGGAAACACTGGAAGAATTGGAACTGACTGAGCTCAACGCAATTTGCGCTGGTGTCTTACGATATAGCACACAGTTCCTCAAATAGCCTCCAATTATGCGCACACAAACGGCATCAAAATGCAAAGTAGCCCAAAGCAATTTCCATGGACTTTAACCTCCTCCAATCAAATCATCTACGATTGCCAAAGGAAGCCATGCAAATAAAACGAGGTTTGGTTTATCGGGAGGAAATGATTTTGGCACACTTCTTATTTCTCCCGGTTCCTGTGTGTCTTGTTGTAAAACTGCTTGCAGCTCGTTCAAACAAATTCCTTATATATTTCTCCAGGTTTCTCCAGCATCCGTATCTAGTCGAAAGAGGAATAGGAAAGATGGTATTGCTAACTCTTTTTCCTTAAAAGGAAATGGTCCGTGAACTAAAAGGAATCAAACTCACCACCGCCACGTCCTTTAGAAGGAAAGAGTAACAAAAAGCTAATGCTGAAAAAGAGAAAGAAGTTTACATTATGACGACGAGTTCAGCAATAAAAAAAAGGATGCTGAAAAAAACCCGGGTAGCAAAAAGGACATTTGATGTTTACTCTACTCTTCATTTCCGGAAGGAAAGTCTAAGAATTCGATAAGATAAGAATTTCTTACTTAAACTTTGTTTAGTTACTTTACAACTTTCTCTTTTTTTTCGTTTGGTTTCTGTAATTAGATTACATTGCAGTTGTGTTTGTGATTTTGTAAGTCACATTTATCTTGATTTTGGACAAACGATTCGATCACTTTTATTTCGGAAATGTACAGAAAAAATAGCGCAATTTTGAAAAATCTCCATTCGATTATTCTGAAAGCGAGATAACATCAGAAAAAAGTCAGCCATTTTCAGTTCCACAATTTGTCTACCTTAGTCAACAAAATTGAAGACATTTGTCAAAAAAAATCCCTTTTCCCACAAAATAAAGACAGTAATTCCCGTTTCGGTAATTGTACTACATTTTTTTTCCCCTGAGAGGAGATTCTGGAGAAAATCAGTCTTGTATGGTGAACTAAGCATAGAATGACTTTTTTGACTTGGGGTTTGCCCACGTCTTTTGTACGGTGTGACATTCCGCCCTGGAGCTCACTCCTGCCCATTTTTTGTGACCCGAATCAATAAGTGAGGACATTCATTCAGTGGATAAAATAGGATCGTGATTTTCCCTCAAAGTCTCTCCTGTCTTCTCCTGCGGTGGTGACTTTTCCTAAAGCTCCATGTATCAACCTCAATGGCTTTCCTATGACTTCTCAAGCGATACAAGACACATCCGTCATTGTCCTCTTCATCTCACTTCTCTTTCAGATAAACTCGTGCTTGTGAAAGTGAAAGATGGTAACGAAAAAGCATGTTTACAGAATCAACTTTTCGTGAACTTTCCTCACACTCATGATACTCCTGACACTAATCATACTAATACGCTATGCAATGTTCAAAATCATGACCTGAAGAGCAAGGAAATTAGAATCGGAAGGTAACGAATATACATGACATCGACAGGATCTGATCTTTCCTGAGACTGGACTATCCAGTCTTCTCCAGATATTATGATCCATAACAAGACTGGATTCACGAGTTGGCCCGTGAGGACGGATGAAGTCGAAAAAATGTTTTTTTCTTAAGAACAGGACGAGGACGACGAATTGGAAAGGACGAAAAGAAGAAAAGTTCAACGAAGCAAGAGAAAGTGCGAGTCTATATATGTCGACGAAAAGAGAAGAAAAGGGAAAGATTACTTTTCCGGGTTTTTCGGGGCTTCCGTGTGACGCTGCTCTGAGTTTATCCTTCTTTTGGGTGAAAAATGTTCGGGATGTGGGTTAAAGCATGGACCGTCCGCGGTGAAGCTCAAGGTAATAAATAAAATCAACGCACTCGACCACGAAAATTACATACAATTTTTTCCATTTTCTTATTCCTTTTCTTCATCTTTTGTTATGAGTGGGCGAAAAGGAAACTAACTTTTCTTTTTATCTCCTTTTCAAGACAAAAACCGAAAAGTCGGGGTTTATGGTATTGCATTGGTCGAATTAAGAACATTTCATTGCAATGATTGACTGGATTCCCAGGATGACAAATTCACTACCGGTAATTTCCGATGTCCTGAGATCGAAATGCCCGGTTGCATGACTGCGTCGGTACCTTAGTTACAAGAGTACGATTGTACGATTCGATCATCCGATGACGAAAATGACGACGATCAGCGAAATCAGTCCCAGTGTAGATTACATTTTTTGATTATGCAATCCATTAAATTAAAATCCCCGGGTTTGAATTACGAGTCTAAAAATTGTGCAAAATGATATTTGAAAATGTTTCCATCTAACATATTCATGCGAGCACGAAGACGAAGTCACGAGCCGTCCGAACCTTATCGTCACTCGAAGTCCTCGTCCACTAAATTCCAAAGGTTTTCCTACCCGAGAATGTCATCAGACGCCGCCTCAGAATCGTCGTCATCCACGTCCACTAACAACAATCGACAAACTTGTCACCGACGACTTTTCGATTCATTCATCAGCACGTTTTTTGGTTGTGTGCCCTTTGGACAAAAATTGTCCGAATCCTTAGTATATCGACCGACGTACCCGGTTGAATCCCGTGTGGAAGTGTTGACCCCGGCCGAGTACCATTTACCATTCGAAGCTGTGCTAATTGAAACAAAGGACAACGTGTTGCTTCATGCTTACGTCATCAAACAAATGAACGAGGACGGCGCTTCATGTGCTCCAGTTCTCTTGTTTTTTCATGGAAATGCTGGAAATATTGGCCACCGGTAATTATTATATTGAAATATGAATGTTAAGTTAACAATAATAATGTTAATAGATGCTTTCAACATGTAGTAGTCAATCACTGATCATGATCATTGATCATCTCTTGTCTTGTTGTTTTTCGCAGATTGCAGAATGTCGCAATGCTCTTCCAGGAAGTACGCTGTAACATTGTCATTGTTGAGTATCGTGGCTACGGACTGTCGCAAGTGAGTTACAGAATGCCGACAACTGTCTTTGCAGACGATGATTCGCAAAAATGCTCATTTTACGGTTTTCGTTTGTTTACATAGGGAACACCTTCTGAACAAGGTTTGTACAACGATTCAGAAGCGACCCTTCGTTTCATTTTGAATCGGAAGGACTTGAATTCAAAGGCCATAGTGATTTTCGGACGATCTTTGGGTATTTGACAATTAATTTTTTTTACGTCATTCATCAAACTGTCTTCCACAATTCTCTGCGAGTTCTGGACTGGACTACGGGATTACGACTTTCGAAACATTCGATGAACTTTTACAATCTTGTAACGAACAGGATTAATTGTATTATTATTTAAAATAGGAGGAGGCGTTGCAATTGATCTGGCATCAAAGCCAGAATACCGTGATAACATCGCAGCTCTCATTGTTGAAAATACATTCACGTCCATACCTGACCTAGCCAAGACAATTTTGCCATGGCCAATTGTGCGATGGATGCCCAAGTGTTTGTACAAAAGCAAGGTAATGTTAGCAAAACTTTCGTATAAATGTATAAAAATATCTATTAATTTATTATTATAATACACAAGTGATAAAAAATAAGATTGAATCTCGTTTGATTGTTGACAGTATCAAAACTATGACAAAATCTCATCAATCACCTGTCCTACTTTGTTCCTATGCGGGTTGGAAGACACAGTTGTACCCCCGCAAATGATGCAAGATTTGTATCTCAAGTGTGCCTCTCGTTTCAAGTGGATTAAGACATTTTCCTGTGGTTCACATAATGACACTTGGATGTGTCCAGGTTACTCACCAGCAATTCTACAGTTCCTTTATAAAGTAAGTTGTATTACTTTAATAATAACAATTCTGGGGTATGTGGTGATCTAAATATTTAATAACAATAATAATAATAATGAATTGTATTGTTTATTTAAGGTATTCGACGACCTAATTTACAAAAGCGATCCGACTATTTCAAATTCAATATGTGAATGAAACAATTTTAAAAACAACCAGTGAATTGAGTATTATGATATTTCCGTGTTTAGTTTTCTAATTATTGTGATGATTGTGTAACTTTCAAATGTAAAGTGTAACGTGTATAAAGTACATAAGCTCAATGTTTAACAAAAATTTATTATGAGAATAAAACGTTCGACTTGCTGAGTTCAAAAATCACTTTCTAATCTTATACAACATTTAACTGGAAAATATATAAAGGGAAAGTGTACATAAATTAGTTTACATATAAATTACTTAGCATTTAGTTATCATTACGAATAAAATGACTGGACATCATTCCGTAATAAGTCGGAGCAAAATATTCCTCAACTTTGGCTTCAAATGTAGCCCCAGCAAGGACTTCAGTCAACAACAATGAGTGTAACATCACAAGGCCAGTAAAGCCACAGGAACCGATTTGATTAATGAGCCCACCGGCATTTGTAATCAAAGCATGAGTTGATGATTGTTGAGTGTCAGGATTTCGATTGAGTTTTGCCCAGTCCACGCAGTATTGGTCGAATTTAGCACTCAAAGGCGTACATGGAAAAGGACTCGTTGGGTCACAAGAGTGAAAATGTGACAAATCACAACTTATGACAACCACGATTCGCTTTCCTTCTAAACTGGAATGAGTGCGTGTCATGTCAGACAAATCAGAACCGAGTTTAAGCAAACTGGGGATTAAAGATTGACGATCCTCCGATGGCCAATGACGTTGACTAATCAAAATGACTGATGGCAGATTGAACGCGGCGGAATCAGCAGCTTTCTTTATAAACCACCATGGAATGACTTCGCCCCATCTCAATGCCAAGGGATCCAATGCAGGATCACTGTAAATTAAAACTAAATTAGTACATTAGTACAAAACTACATCTGAAGATTACAAAGATTCACATAAATCTGGAGACAGCTACGATTTACCCAATATTCAAAATGTCCACACTATTTTCCAATTCCTTAAGACCCTTTTTCAATTCCGCAGATACATTTGTGTCGATTGTAAATTGCGCAGTGAAATCTTTCCAATCACCGTCCCACTCAGCAGTCCCAGAAACCTAGAAAAAAATTAATTTTGTAGTCTTTATTCCACATCGAAAATAGACATCAAATTAAAACTAAACGGTTTCTTACAGTTCTGTTTCCCATAAAGATAACACTATCCTGAAGTCTCAGGCCGTGAGGAGTCGAAAAAATGATAAGATCAGGTCGAAGGTCGACAAGAGCCGTTGCGGACCGTTCCATTGCTTCATGCAACTTAATACATTCCGCTTGACTTTCTGGACGATGTGCTGGAACATTCGAAAAGTCTCGGTCGTGAGGGTCAAGGGTTATCGCTCCGTGTGGGAAGACAAAGGCACCAACAACAGGCATTTTCGAAGAATTTTCAAAAAAAAAATTTTTGAACGAAATAACACAAATCTGATGAGAGAACGGAGAGAAATCAATTTCCAACTCTATCTTCACTCAGATTTCGTGGGATTTGGGAACCACGTGATCCTGTGCAAGGATTGGAGTTTGGAGTAGACTCGACTCGAGTAACGGTGGAAACGGGTACCAAAGGTACCAAGTACCATAAATATTCGAAATTAATGTAAACCTTGTGCCTTTTCAAAAGAACGTGTTAAACCTGTAGTTTAGTTATTTTTAAAGTTGAAAATGAAGTTCATGCAGGTAAACAAACAGGAAACAAGCAACAAAGCAAAGCTTTTGAAGATGATTTTTTTGCATGCAAACATTTTTTAGCATTAGGACAACAAGCCTTGATGGCTTTTGATCTCATGATTTTAGGTTCTAGACGTGTAAAGGCAACGAAGCGAAGCACTCGATTTCATTTCCGGTATTTGAAAAACCGGTTGTGGTTGCTGATTTGATTTGAGTTCTTGAGACTGTAAGACCGGGAGACGAAAGGGTGAAAGGAATGGGAAAAAACGGGTACACGTGGAGAAAAGATGATTTTGAGACGGTTTTGGTTCGGTTATCGGAAGGATAGTCAACTCACCACCAACCATGACGATGAAAGTTAAACCCCTTTTGAGTCGAGGGCACGAGGCACCCGCCTTAACTTGGTACACGGGTTGAAAACTTTCCCTTTTCCACCCATCCGGGTAGTTTGCTGAATTGAAACCCCGGGTCGCCGTGGTGTTCGGGAGAAAGCGGAGCGTTGGGTGGTTGGTTGGTGGTGGTTTGGGCATTATCGACCCATTTTCGGACTATTCCTTCTCATACATGATTACTATCCCATCCTTTTCCTTTCACTCAAGCTTTTGGAAAAGAGAAAGCCGCTAGGTTTGTGTCCAATTTTCTGTCTGCTTCCTTGTCCTCATTTAACAGCTTTTACTTTTACTGCTACAGACAATTTCCCTGCCATTGACTTTGCTTTCTTGGCGATCGTTTCTCCTTTGCATTGTTACATTACACAGAGGCATAAGGCAAACCGCAAAACGCGAAATGGACCTTTCGCTCATTTTCGCATTCTCACATTTCCACCCGGGAACAAAGTCCGAAAACCGGGTAGTCGAGAAAACCCTATTCTGCCAGTACTAACTCAAACATTGCTAATCTTTTCTGCAGCAATATGGATTTTCCTTAAAGTTAGGCATTACATTGGCAGCACCGACAATTTTTAGGTTAGCCTCACATACGCAGCACATACCTTTAATGTAAACTTTCGCAAATCTTTACTGCCGCAGGAAAGAGGACAAGGGGAGGAAATGTGGCTAATGTATCTCATCCTGAGTCGTAAGCCTACAAACTTCCGTGAGAAGGAAGACGAGAGCAAGTGCTGAGTGTTGCAAAATCCTTCCGATCACTTCAACTTCATTCATCATGTTTTTTCCGTGTACTAAACTCAATGTACACTTTAAGTAGGGAATCTTTTATGCATACGGTGCTTTAAGAGCAGAAAAGCATGTAACTTATGCAAATGCATAAAGAAAAGATGAAGACGCGTTTTGAAAGACAGATACACATCGGAAAATATGACTTTTTGACTTTACCATGCTTGCAAACATGTCAACTTTTACCCTTCGTGCAAAAATAAAATCTTGCATGGTTTTTTTTTTCCCATGTGGCTTTTGTGCCAAATTACCCTCGACTGAGTTCGTCCTTGTTTAAAAATTCAAGTGGATACAAAACAGGAAACGTGCAATAATGATTTGCATGCAAGCAAAACAAAAAGGGATAACGTTCATAAAATAACGTACTTAAAATTTGTGATGTGGATAAAAATGTGAAACAAAAATGTATTATAAAAGGGTGTTTTTTGTTCAAAATCGATTATTTGTGTTAGCTTGACCTTAGAGTCTAAGGGAAAGGGGAAGGGGGAATGTCGCAAGCCTTGTCGAAATTCGTAGCGACAAAAAAAACAAAGCATTTTTACTTGGAAACAACCCCGATTCCCTCAAGAGTCGCAAAAAAGCAATATCGCATCACACAGCACAGGTGAACAGCAATGGAATTTGGAATGTCTAGAAGGTTTTTGTACAGACCGTTGTATAACAAAGTACACACAAAACGGTAACATTAGAGTAAAGGAAGATTGCTTGTCGTATCTTCTCTTGGGCGTTATTTCATTAACTCTCCCGTCTGGTTCATGTCACCCGTTTCCCGGGTAGTTTTTGCACTCCCCGGGTGCTGCTTTTGCCCTATTCAAGAATAAGGGAAAGGGTTTCTGGTAAGGCGGGCGCATCTCCCCGCCCGGTTGAGAGACTCGTCTTGTGTCCTCGTCCTCGTGTCGAATTGATCCGAAGTTAGCAAACTGTACGTTGTGTGTAGTATCTTCTCGTCTCAACCCGGGTGATTCTTCGCCCCGTGTATATTCCAACTAACACACGAGTCTCTTTTGGGTCCGAGAAAGTACGTAACACGCGAGTGTGTGAGCCGCGTCTCCCGGTTCTTCTCCTCATATGCGCTATGCGAAAAATCCTACTACACGAGTCGACTCCAACGTGTGTCCAAAACACCGTCGACGTCGACGTCTCTCCGTCGAATCTTCTTATTCGCCCCGTTTTGTGAAACGTCGCACACTACTCCACGCAGCATTCTCATTTTCTTCAATGCTTCCCTTCTTCAACCCGAAGAAGCCAAAAACGAACCCGAAGCGCCTATGCCTGTAATGCCAAATACATCCAATGATGAAACCAATGCTTTTCCTTATGCCTGATGATGATGATCCCACCCTGTGAATGTGTTTCCTCCCTGGATAATTTTATCCTGTGCTTTTCTGCAAGCTTTTCCACATGGCACATGAAAAGGAACACAGTGAGGAATGGAATGAGCCAAAAACAAACTCCAAAATGCAATAAGAGTCTCTCTTCTCATGAAGCCATGTTACATTACGTACATTACATTACAGTTTTCCTTCACCACTTGCACTATTCATTCTCATGGCCTGGCGCTGACTTTGCCTTTGCTTTAACTTGCTCCTGCTGGCAAAAATCCTTCTTCCCCTTTTGCTTATTTGGTGTATGTGCCATGCCTGGTGTCAGCCCGAAAGAATACGCTTCTCGTTCCATAAGGCTCACATAAGCCGAATGCTATTTGCTTGGATTCTTGGATGCTTTTGCTTCTATTCCTACCACCTACCCGATCAATGGCTTCCTCACCCTCTCCGTTCTCTGACAGAGTTGCTCTATTTCCAACCAACTTTTCCAACCAACACTTGCACTTCAGTCACGACTCCAGCCCCATCACATCACTACTACGTAGACAACTGCTTGGCCCAATCCCCAACTTGCAATCTTCCTTTGACCTTTGTCCTCTCATGTGACACGACTTTCATCACCATCGTCCTCGTGCCCGTCATTTTCGTGCCATTGTTTATTGCGTGCCGGTGTCTTCAATCGAACGTTACCTCACTCTCATCCCTTTAAGGATTCAAAAAGATTCATAGAAATTCTCTACCTGGTCATTTTCAAACACAGGTAAGCAATAATTCTCATTTCCCTACATTTTAACTGATTACCGAATCCTAAATGCATACGTTCTCTAAATTCCCGTCTTACCCCTTTCATACGAACGAATTTCTCTACTTGTAAAAAATTCAATTCAATCTCCCAGTACACAGATTGATAGGAAATGCATTATGCAAGCGTTGTAACTTATGAATCGTAGTCCCGTGTCTTCGTCACTTGACAGATCTTAAGGTTCAGATGAACGCGTGCAGTTATTTAAACGGACGTAAGGTGTGATAACGATAAGTTTGCCATACGCGATCCACCCGTAATCAAATCATCTCAATAACATCCAACCAATTGGGATTCACATTACCAAAACTACAGTATGAACGGATATCGCGTGTTAAAGTGCAAGTGAGGAGATGAAGAAGATGCAATAAAAACCAGCATCAAAAAGTAGGAGGGAATGTGTGTTACATGACTTCATACAGAAACATATGCTCAAATGTGTAGTAGTGTGACATTAGCAATTCAAAGTTGGAAACGATGGTGAAACCATCGTGAGCAGATGAGCCTAGCCTAAAGACCTTCTCTAGTGGTCCACAGCGGACCATTTTGATAAGAATGTTAAGAACTGGAGCATTTAAAGGTGACCATTAGCTTCTTTGCATTTTAACATTGCAGAAATGCATTGCGATTTTTTCTGGGTTTAACTGTGCCAAATTGCCGATGCAGATTTTTCCTATCTCGCTCGCCGCATGGCATGACGGAAGTGCGAAAGATGTCACTTGTTTAACAGAACGACCCCGTTTCACTTTCTTGGCAAGGTTATTATGTCAGGATAAAAAGCGGGTATTTAACTGAACCCAACTGAACCTAATGCATAGATAGTCAACGTGCGTTAAGAAGGTAGCATGCTCTAGTGCTGGAGTCCTACCAGTCCTATGTCAAAGGTCAAAAGATATCCTCTGCACCTGTCATCTGTCTAAATCCTTAGAAAGCAGCATATGATGTAACATTACTGTCACATTAGACAATTACATGGAGAGTGTGTACTTTTCTGTTTAATTTTTACTCTAATTCTGTCCATTTTTTCGTCCTGGCTCGTTAGTAGGTTCAAGAAAGTCATTAGCGACAGGTTAACTTGTTGCACGTATGTGTCATCGTCATCGCCGACATGATAGTGACGACGACACTCCTTATCTCGTCATAAATATACCAAGTCCGGGTCGAAGTTACAAATGTTATATAGATAGGATTCTTGTTTCATTAGTTTAAGAAGGGTAAAAATTGAAATATAGTATAGTGCAAAACAAGGGTTTTTTCACGGTTTCATCACAATCAACAAAAGTTTACTGTCTCTTTAGTTGTAGCTGGCGAACGAAAAAAAAACCATAAAAACCACAGTTTGGTGTTGTGTTGTGTGTGTATGTGTAATCTTCCAGTGATAAGTTGGAAACCCCTGTTGGAGTTGGGGTTAGGGGGCAAATGCGATTTCCAGGAGAAGTGTTTATGTTATAGGTTATTGCTGGCACATAGACCTTTCATACATTTTTATACTCTTTTATACCACATTGTCACAAACTCTTAACTGAAAACGTAAAACACAGCAACTCACATATCACATTCAATTTGTGCGTGTGCATTTAGCACCAAATTACATTGTTCTCCCCTGTTTCTTCACCCTTGTTTTATACAAAAAAAAATTCATGACAAAAAGACAATGGTAATTGTATAGGGGCAAAATACAGGAGTCAATACAGTCAAACGATGTCAATCATCTTCTTCAATGGAAAATGGAAATGAAATAACCGAAACGAATTTCCGGAGGGGAAAAGTATACAAGATTCCCGGTTTCGCAAAAAAAGTCGAAGACACGATCGTTAAACAATTTTATCCTTGAATGTCTTTAAGTAAAACAAATGCGGGGCGTGTGCCAAATGCCCAAAAAAAGTATTTTTATGTATGGGACGAAAGAAACATGAATGGCTTTCTTTCTGAGTGCCAATTTCCGTATATTTTTATTAAGTTTACGCTTTGAGTCTTTCCAATTTTGCCATGTCCGTTTTTTTGAATGCCCGGAAGTTTTTTGCGACGGATTTTTGCATGTATGACGTAGTGTAGACGAGATTTGAGATTTCAACATTCCGTCATTCTTGTCGATATTGATTCCAGGGGGATGTATAGACAAAAAGATCCAGAATATCCAGTTGCGTTTGTCATCGCGCACGCACGATAAAAATTCTTTATTGAAGGGTTTCGCTTTCCACCACCAGAAAATCGTTCACCACCACGCAAACACCCTTTTTCCCTTGTATCCTTGACTCTCTTCATTATTGAATATACATTAGGCAATTGAACCGTTTTCCAAGCACGTTAAACATCAATGCAGAACACGGTCGTCATTTCCAATAACGCAACGTGTGTGCTCTGTACTGTTATGCGTAATATAGTTCAGTGTGTAAAAATGGTATGCTTCAACCTGAGTCTGACAAGAGTCTGTCCCGTGTTTGCAATGCTAATTGTCAAAGCAAAACAATACAGACGTGCATGCATTGACAACCAAATTAGTTTACGACTCAGGTGTATCCTAGAGATGTATTCGTTGTATATGCAAGTTACGTTCTTCCCTCAAACTGATACCGGTGGTGTTTTCTGGTTCAAGAGTACTGGTGGTGGTTGATTGCGAAAGGGGAATGACGAGTGATTTGCGCTCTTGGTGGACAAAAATTTCATTTTGCAATGTACACACTCGTATACACTAGACATGAATTCGTGTTCTGAGTGAGATAAAATGCAAAACGCCTGTATGTAAAAATATAATCGAGACAGCCAAAAAAGGGGATGAAATCTCACATGAGATATGATATGACATGAGGATAAGCTTCATTCACATCTGTTAAAGGGGAAGGAGTTTTCGTTTCTATATTTGTAAAAGAAGCATGTTTGAAGATCAGGGGATGATATCTTTAAAAAAAACGGGAGGATCGTATTCAGAGGTGTGTTTTAAGCATGCAAACAGAGAAGGAAATGTAAGGTAGAAAAAAGGAAGATGTTTCTGTCATATTGTAATCACGTTTTACCTTAATATGACTGATGATGACAAGGGAAAGACTTCATTTGACATTATTGTGTTGGCTTGTTCCATGTGATTTCTCAATTGGATCCCTTTGTGACAATGCAAACAGGGGCAAGGCCAAGAAAGAGTAATAAAGACAGATTCATAAGATCTGAAAAAAGATTATTTTTTTTTTGTCTGGAACAGATCGTTCCATGAATGTAACTCGGATTTGAATTATAGGGAAAGTTACTAAGTGGACAAGCTTGCTTCAGCTTGAAAATGCTCCTCATTTTCTCTCTTCATGTGTGTGTTACATACAAGTGCAAGTGTTGGAAAGAGCAAGCAGACCTTGTGTCTATCGACCGATACATGGGCTCAAGTTGTTGTCTCAGTCAACAGTTGGGACTCTCATGTCTGTATCAGTTTGAGAACGGGATTGATAACGCGTCTGTCTGTTATGTTGCTTGGAGCTCTGGCTCTATCCTCCGTCCTCCTCCGACCTTTATGGTTTCAGTATATTGCGACATGAAAAGAAATCAGAATGATACTCAATGTTACCTATACATTCATTAACTATATCACAATTCACAATATAGTCTAAACAACTTAGATTTGAAAGATGCGCAGATTATTTTCCTTTATTTTTCCGATGAAACGATATCAAAGTCAATAAAGGCAACGCATTGCAATTGCAAAACTATTACACGAAATTAGGCTGAAAGTGTCAGGTCAAATTAAATTGAGTTAAGATAATGTTTAGGAACTTACAGTTTGTTTGTTTTTGTTATGAGACTTTTCAAGTACTTGTTGACAAGACTGGCCTAATTAGTGTAGTAATTAGTTAGAGACTAGAGACCATCGATCCATCTTTTTGGCCCTTTTGACCACTTAAAACTGACGTTGATGATTTGTCTTGTTTTGTACACAGGTTGACCAACTAAGAATTGAGAAGTTGAGACATTGCGACGAAGAAGCATTGTTGTAAAGTCACAAGAACCGGAAGTACAAAATAAAAACAGTCAAAAATAAAAATGACGTTGCCTCAGTCAACTACGCAACAAAGTCAACATTTCCTCTTGAAATGGAACAATCACCGTTCCAACATGGTGAATGTATTTGAGTCATTGTTACAATCCGAGAATTTGGTGGATGTGACATTAGCAGTTGAGGGGAAATTCCTCAAAGCACATAAGATCGTGTTGTCAGCATGCAGTCCTTATTTCCAGTCAATGTTTGTTCATCAAACACCTGTGGAGAAACATCCAATTCTCATTTTTCATGATATGAAGTTCAATCATTTGAAAACCTTGTTGGAGTTCATGTACCGAGGAGAAATATCCATTGATGAAAAGGATCTCAGCGACGTACTCAAAGTCGCAGAAGCCTTGTCTATTCGTGGGTTGTCGAGCTTTGAGAGCGACGATGAAGACTCGGAGAAGTCTTCAGATCATACGTCTCATCAGAATGGACATGGTAACAACAACAGCAACAATCAGGGTCAAGGACAAGGGTCAGGTGGAAACAATGGTACTGGAGGCAGCGACGGCGGTGGAACCGGTCCTCAATCCCCGTCTAGTCCTTTCCACAGTTTTCATAATCATGTGACCAATCAGAATGACAATCAACAACACAATTCGAGTCAAGCATCAACCAGTACCAACAATGCTTCCTGTGATTCTAAAAATGTGAATGGAACTTCGGCCAAAGTCAACAAAGGTTCTTTGGGATCTTCCACTCAAGCTTCAAGCGGGAATGCCAAGTCACCTCCGGTCAAACGACGACGTGGACGTCAACCGAAAAACAGACAAGATGTTCAAACGGGTATTTTGAAGGGAGCTGTTGCTACAAGTAAGTGTGCCACCACCTTGAAAACACATCCTAAATAACTTCAGAGTTCAGAATGACATTTTCAAAATCGTTTCCATAATCCATACATTATTTTTCAGAGATGAGTCGTTTCGATCCGGATTTGAAGCCAGCAGTTCTCCCACCTCGCCAAGGAGTTCGTCGACGAATTCCTCGTCGTTACGCAGGAGTAGCCAAAAGAGGCAAACTTTCCGCCAGTGCCGGCTTGTTAAATGATGGTGACGATTTACTCGAATCTGGAATGTTAGGACATGACTTGAACAGCTCGGAACCACTTTCAGAAATGAGTGTTCGAGGATTGGATCTTTTCAAATACGCTGCAATTGAAAATGGTGTTTATCGGTGCATAGAGTGCGAAAAATTACGTATTCCTAAGACCTTCAAGAACAAATACAGCTTCCAACGGCATGCCTTTCTCTACCACGAAGGAAATATGAGGAAAGTCTTTCCTTGTCCAGTATGTTGCCGGGAATTCTCAAGGTATGCATTTCAATAACCAAAATGACCATTTTTTTCATCACTGGACCGGGTATTAACGTTTTAGTTTCCTTTCCAGGCCAGACAAAATGAAGAATCACTTACGAAGCATTCATCAAGGGAGCAAAGACGCACCGAGCGGAAGCGGCAGTCCTTCGTCAAGTGAAGAACCACAAATCCCCGTCAAGAATGAAATGGAAGAAAATTGTGATTTTTTAGTTGAGTAGATCATTTAAACATTTCAAAAAATGAATGTGTAGGGAAGTACTTAACAGTTTATAATATTAATCAATTGAAAGTTTAGTAACACAACAATTTACAATTTACAATGTCAAATTATACATTTTTTTAGATTTTGATTAAGAATGTCGTAGTCAAAAAAACCTGCACACATTTTGAAACTTTTATTCAGTTTCTATACTTTTTTGTCTGTCGTACAGAAAACCAAAGGTTGTTTCTTGTTTAATTTTAAATTATTTAACTTATAATATTATATTAATTTAAAGCGTGTGTTGATATTATTAAAATTAATTACTATTTTTTGAAATGTTTCTTGTTCAAATGTCAAAGCATGCAGAAACAAATGTGAAATTCCAATGTTTATTTTTGTTGCGTCTCATGATTTTCTTCCGTGTTCTAATACAGTTTTCATAGAGTCAAATGTCAAAAATATCCTTAGAAATCGTGAAAAATCGTGTCCTGTTGGTGCTGTAGTGTTTAGCAGTGATAATCATTGTTTAATATTGTTCGTTGTTCGTCAACCACCCGTTTCGTCATTCAGTCCGACTTCACAAACAATTGTTACATAGGTTTTCATTGTTATCATTTAGAAATGCAAAACCACACAATTCAGTGTTACTAAAAACATTTCAAATTTAGCAATGTAAAGGTAAAAAAATTCAAGTCCTTAAAATACGTACGACTGTTTACATTAATTTAAATGTTAATGGTAATTTGAAACCATAAGATTAAATATCCATGTAAATTAAAGATTATAGTCCATTGTCGGAGTCATCGTCGTCGGTTGTTTATGAAAAATCATGGAAATCGTCTATGAAGATTTTAGTGCTAAGTGTAACCTTTTATGGATGCAATGACCATCACAATTGAAAAATGTTTACGTGTATACTCTTTAAGGTAACTTTTAAGGTCAATTTTGTAATCTAGCCCTTAAGTACAAGTTAAATTAGTCGGTGTTCATCATATTGGTTCCTTCCCTATCAGTCCGAGACCCGAAAATGATGGCGTCTTTGTTCCTCCTGGACCATGTGTCGTTAATGAAGTCAGTTAGCGTCTATTACGTACATTAGGCCCAGGTTCAAGAAACTGTCATAATTGTTATCTAATTACGATGATCCTCACAACTATATGTAACAATCATGAGCTAATGACTTTTACTTATAGATATGTTTCCTATAGGTTTTCTCGTTATCTTGTTTTTCACCTTTTCAGAGCAAAAAGTAATTTCCTGCTGTGCGTTTCCTTTCCAAAATGAGACACTAATTTCATTTCATTTTCCATTTCCTTTTTCATGAATTCTTCAGTATGCCAAGGTACGCGAACCGCAGTAGGCAAAATAGATCCAGGACCGAAGAACGAAGAAGAATAACAAAACAAAACATAAGAGCAAAATGAAATACATTTTTAAAGGTCCGACCGATTACAAAAAAAACTTATAATTCAGTATTTCGAATTCGTCATCATTTCAAAATTTCTAAAACATCGTAAAACACTCACCGCAATGCTATACAAGATACAACTAAAAATACAAAAATTACAAACCGTGTGCTATAAACGCAATTTATGAAGCTTTAAACCTTTTAAATTAAACAATTAAAGTGTAAGTTGAATCGTTGAATGTACAGTGAAGAAAAAGAAAACTCCACAATATTTGGTGCCATTTCGTAAATTCAAGTACGTCTCTTTTAATTATTTCGAGATGAATGAAGAGTTGGGAAAAATTGCAAGCTTTGTTTATCGTCTAGTCATTTCAAGCGTTCATTTGGATCATTATCATCGTACAGTAAATGTAAATCATCGGTTAAATTAAGTTGTTTACAAGAAATATTATGCTAATATGAAATATGAGTTATGAATGAAACAACTTTTAATTGTTCATGTTTGTACGAGTCAAAGTCAAGAAACAATGGAAAAATGTGAAACTTAAACTGTATTACGATTTACGATTTACAATATTGAGCTGTGTTGTTTGTTGTTCCAGTACTTAAGACTACACGATAGGTCAAAGGTCAGAAGTTCCGAAAAATAAAAAATAGATCAATTTTATGAATTGAATTCCCAATTCGTTTATATTCGTTTACTCATTGTTTTCTAATCTCCAGCCATTTATTTTGCCACTATCATGTATATCTTCATATCACGTCGGTTCCAAATCTTCCAAAGATTAATTAAAACCTTTACACTTTGAGTCTGGGGTCGGTTCAAACTTGTAAAATTCAACTCTTAACACCTTTTGTGTACTTTTTACTATTCCTACCATTCGGCGTTGTCGCTTTCTATTACATACAGTAACTCATTCATGTGCATACATAAAACTGTTAACGACCTTAACGATTAAGTTTTATTGATTTTATGATGATGACATTGAGATTGAGAACCCGAATCAATAAATTGGCCGCTTCGTAATTAAATAATTCACGTAAAGTTTTTAGCAAGTGAAATAATTCCATCAGACTATGGATTCTTGTAATTAAATGTCAGTCCATGCTCAGCTATATAATATAATTACAACGCGAGGAGAAAGTAGCGCAACAACATCGAAAGTTAAAAATCTATTTGAAATCGAAATGGAATCTGTTAAATCTTTCTTGATCGACTGCTTTGTATTTCTCACAAGCTTTATGAACAAAGGATTCCCATTTCTCAAGATATCATTCCCAAGCATTTCCAAGTCGGAGGATCTGCTGAATGATTCAGCTGAAGTGAAAATTACTAAAAACAAGCTAGCATCAATTAGATTACACAAGTCTACAGGGTTATTGATTCTGGAGTGTTTGTTTACAGCTTGGACCTTTATTCATTACAGTCAAAGCTACATTGTTAAGGAACGGTTTTTAGAGATGAGTCTTCATGTATTTTTCTGGGTGATCTCTGTATCCGGACTTGTACATCAAGTCAACATTTACGCAAACAGAAGTCAAGTCGAGACAGTCTATTCGAAAGTCGACACCTTACTAGTGAACCAAGAAGGAGGAATTCGGACTATTCGGGAAATATTTGCAAAGAATTTCCAGAAGATTCAAATTAGAAAGAGAATTCTGGTTGGATTCTTCAACTTGTCTTTACTTGGGGGTCATGCTTTCATTTGGATTCTGCTAGTGCTCTGTTATTCTAATAAGTATTACTTTTTCAGCTCTTTCATGGTTTCAGTTACAGAAAACTGTATTTTCTTAGGCTGGACTCGTTATTTTTGGATATCATTAATGTTTTGTACTCAATTTGTTTGGGAGTATGAGAAACTTCGCGGAGCATTCGGTTGTTTTAGTATCTGTTCCTGGATCATTACAACATTTTTGCAAAACACACAAACTGCCCTTCACGTACTCCAGAATCGTGACCAAGGCCAGCATCTGACATGTCTGCAAAAAATACATTTGCTCAGTCAACTCAACATTCTTACTGAAATGTTCAATCGGGCTTTGGGGGGTTATATCGGATTCGTCAAAATGAGTATAACACTGGCTTTAATAAACATGGGTGTGATTCTTTTGAAATACGGCCATTCTCAACCTTGGTATCTCAACTTCTTTTTCGGAGTTTTATTCCTCATACTCCTGGGTCCCATTGCAATCATGTTTTTGACACTTGCAGCACGTGTCCATGAAAATTGTAACAGGATACAATTGGAACTACAAATGCAAGCAAGTTCAAGGGTTGAGAGACGTCAATTGAGGGCAGTTCGACCCTTTGCAATTGAAGTTTACGAATTTTACTATGTTGACAAGACATGTCCTCTGACATACGCTAATATTGTGATAAGTGTAATCTTATCATTTGTTGTTTCGTCGCGTTAGCTAAAGTCTTAAATAATTAAGGTGTGTAATAATTTATTAATAATAAACAAATGAAATTTCAATTGCATTCATATATTGTTTTTATTTCTTGGTTCAATGGTTTTATACATGCCTAAGCTCAAGGGTTCACGTTTACACGACCTTAATTGCTTTCTCTCCAGTAAACTTAACTTGGAAGAGTATTGAAGGGTCATATTGCTGACTTGACTTCTTTGCTGGTAATTTCGTTCAACTTCGTTGGACCCGCACGATCTGACGTTTCTCCAGAACTGGAAACAGAACCGACGACCGACGCTACTCGCAAAATTCTCAAGACCGTGGTTAGAGGATTTTGTACTCTCTGGATTGCTAAGATTGACCCCAGAATTGTCTTCTTGGAATGCATACGAAGAGGCGGTAGAAGTTTGGTGATGAAAAATACCGGAGTGTCGTTGTGGCTGTCTACAATTTTGCTGAGACTGAGGACGAGTTAGGAATACAACTTACGACGCCGCCGATCTTGCGATTGTTTCGGTCTGACCGTCTGACCATGACGTAATTGTTATACATCCGAAAAGTAGGAATGGGATTACTTCTGGAACTCGACTGAAAATAATTTGGATGTCCCAATTAGCCCCATAGTCCCATCCCATACCAACATACGACTGCGATGGTGAAGGAAGAGGACCCGGAGCCGGAAGCTGTGACACTGCTGTATGGGCAGGGCATGGAATTGTTGATACATGTTGATGTTTTCATAATGCCCCTCTGGTCGTGGTTGAACAAAGGTACATCAAGGTTATCATTATAAAAATCCTCCGGTGGTGGTGTGGTGGTTCAGAATATGAATGGCTGGACTGGTTGTACGATTCACGAGTTTCACCTTGTCCAATAAGACCTTGAAAATCGGGTATACTGGGTTTGAATATTGATGACATTGATGAGGCATTAGATTAGGTACAGTAACAGGAGAAGCTCTGAGCTGTGATTTCTCTAATAGAGCTTTGCCCATGGAATTGTTTGGTGTCAGTGGCAAAGAAAGAACAATGAAGTCAAACGCAAACACTTCATTGAGAATCTCCTTTCCTTACAGGCATCAATGCAAATGTAAACAGAAAGACCAAATTGGAAACTGAAATGAATTAGAAGAATCTCAAACATCACACAACTTGACATTTCATCTTGTTTTATTCGACGAATCATCGTTTTTGAGTAACAACCAACATTAGTTGCACCGTTACCGTTGCACGTAATATAAGTATATTTATAGCAGTAGAATTCCTTACAGTACTTTACCTGCGCTCCCACCTGATGGACGTAGATGTAATTATTAAATTACAACAATCATTATTTAATTACAAATTACAATAATGACATCAACCGACAATTACAATGACATTAACACTTAACACTCAGTACATAGATAATATTGGACACAAAAAAGACACAGTTGTTAGAATTCTTATATAATAATAATTGTATTCTTGTAAATTGTTCGTTATGTACAAGCAAAATAATATTGTACTTATTATAATTCCTTATTTAGTCACAGTCCTCATTTCCAACTGTACATTTTACAGCATCCATTTGCATAGTATCGTATATTACACAGAATCAACAACCTTTGTAAAAGTGGAGAGTACATCTTCCGCTCCAAAATCTCATTGTTTCAAGTAAGTACACAGGTAATTAAAATAATTAGGGATTTGTCAATCAGAGAAATAAAAAATGACACTAAGTAAGTTCAAAATTATTGTGTAACGAAGTCGAAACTCAACTCAATTTTTAACTCAGAATTCATATATTTAGTTCAAACGTTACGTCATCATTGTCTACTGGGGAAAATAGTGTCACAGTCCAAGTTCACTCTAACCAAAGGTACATTTTCATAGATTGTATTCATTGCTTGAAGGTGTTCTTGAGGTTAATCAAACGGATCTGGCGTTTGTACACCACACGAGACCATAAAAACAACCATTTTAAAGGGACAACTTGACGTTTAGCTACTTGTAAACTCTATTCTATTGGATTTCACTGCTGGTCCTGTCTTGTTTGCGCTTACAACGTTTCTCCCTCGTCTTAAAAGTTTGCATTAGAATTGTTACAATAATTAATTATAATTAGGCAAAACCCATAATTATTAGCTTTTGAAGCTTTATGCTTTCACATCACATCACACATACTGTTTGCTGGTATCTACAAGGTTATCATCAGTATACAGTCAGCACTCATAAGACTCAATATGAGGAATATCTGAAGTTTTCTTAGTTAGGTACAGGTTCAATATGTCAAGTCGTGCAGAGTGCGAATCACGAGGAAATCCTGCTTTTTGTAGCATCCTATTCTATGGTACACTTAACAAGTTCTCGTTAACAGCAATAAATTGCGTTACATTTAATTCTTATGTGTCCGCCACACGATTAGCAAGGAGTTTTGCTTTCTCTTACATTAAAACACAAGGGAATATATTGAAAAAAGACAATGCACTTTAACGCACGCCCTTTTGGATTTAATTATTACAATATTTGAGATCTGTATGAAAAATGAGCCAAAGTGAACAACCGTTTTCTAACACAGACTCAATTTCTACTGCTCACTTGATTGTGTGCCGGAATCTTTTCCTACAACAATATAACAAGGAAACGCATCTTTTTATTTGCTGTTCCTTACAAATTCATTCGACTTTACAAATTACAATATAAACTACAACCTTATTATTGCTACTATTGCTAATCAATCAAAAAACTATCACATAACGTTATTATTGTTAGTTGTTAGTCCATCTATAAACCCTAAAAGAAACTGACGAATGTATACCAAATGAATTAAGTTAATCGTACGTATTTCATTAGACAAAGTCAATGTATTAAGGCAAAATTGAAGTACTGTTGCAACAATTATTGAGTACAGTGCCATCAATCTTCCAATCATCATGCCATCATCAATCAATAACAGGAGCAATGTAACTTCTTAACCATTTCATTATAAAAATCATTCAGTGGGATATCCCGCATTGTGCAATTAATGCCTTTAGATGAAAACACATTCAGTATTCAAAAAATTAAAACTAAACAACCATATGTATACTATACATACTATAATATAAGACCACAATCATATAATCGCTGTGCAAAGTGACAATTAACAGTGAAAGTGAGTTCATAGTGAACAATTTGTTTGGACTGATTAACTAACAAGATCACCACAAATGGAGACAGAATTGAAAGGCAGATTATTCAATACGATTTAAATACGTTATTCATTATTATGTCATTATTATTAGATTATTGCTTCCTTCTTCAATTTTGCAAGTCATATATAAATGAACCAATACATCGTAAGTACACCTTATTTGGAGGCAAAGTCAATGAATTTTGATTGCTAATCACTTTACAAGTACGTGCTTTTGAAAATTCATTTCATAAGTGCGCTTTACCACGTAGTAATTAATTAAGTTAATGCTATTATTAACATTTATTTGTTAATTAGTCAATCAAGAAAAAGGCAATAGATTACCGCAGCTAATACCAGTCTAATAGTTGCGTATTTGCAGACAATTCATAATAAGGTTTTTCTTTTCACGTCGTATCAATCTTCATTTCAATCTTCGTATCAGATCAGACACATCGGGAGTCTCGACTTGAATCTTTGTCCACGTCAGCTTCTGCCGGTCTCAAGAACTTGGGGGCAAAGATGAAAAAACTAGAGGCAATAATGCCTCCTCCAGCAACAACGAAGTACCACGTATCGGTTCCAGTGTAATCAGATATCACACCGGCAATTGGCGGTCCCACAAGGTTTCCTATACCTTGTACTAACAGTAGGACTCCGTATGCATTCGCAAAACGTTCAATGCTGACCACCTGCAAGACAATTAATCCAAACGTTAATTACAGTTAATTAAAGCAGTTTTTTGACACAGTTGTAATATACGAAATATTATAATATATTTGAGATTTTCTCATCATACCTTAACTAGAATTACGGAAGTTAAAGAATAGTTGGCAGCAATAGTGAGGCCGAACACGCCACAAGATACGACTAATCCCCAAAAGTTCCACTTCATAAGAAATGGCATGACGAGAGTTGCTCCGCCGCAAAATACCATGCACACCCCATACACAATAATGGCATTGGTCCATTTCTTATCTCCCATATATCCCAATACAACCTAAAAATAATAACAGAAGCATTAATTAACACGGTTTAAAATTAAAATCGGATTCGTATCATCAATCAGACAATAATCATTTGCTTTCTCTTACATTTCCAACCACATTCATGATCCCTACAGTTGAAATAAGGTACGAACTCCTATCTTTCGAGAAGCCACTTTGGACCGCAGCCTTTAGCAGGTACATGTACGGCACATCGTACCTAATTTAATTAAACACAAAAATTAATCAAATTATGACTGTTTACCTGTAAGCATTTTTATATTCGTGTTAATACCAATCAATACCAATAAACATAACTTACCACATATACAAGAGAAAATTGGAGAAGACAAAGAGAATAAATCGAATGTTGCTTAAGTGCTCCAACGCACAAACTCCACGGAACCATTTCCGCACATCACCCATAACCCCCATCCATTCTTGCTGCAAGCGAAAAGATGAAAATACACTCAGAACTATGTTTTAAAACCGAACTAAGAATCATTTTGTCTACTACTACCGAATAAATCATGAATTGAAACTTGAAACTTACTTGAGACTCGCGATCCTCCGTCGTCGCGACGGAAATAATATCAGGACAGGATGAAGCCGGTCGAAGCCGGTAACGTTTGAGCGACAAGACGGCCCCACGATAGGTCAGTGAGTGTCTATGAACTCCAGACCAGGACCAACTGCAACAAATGCAAATGAACAACAAACAATTAATATTAGACACATTACAAAATGAACACTATGAAACTTTGCATAGTTGAAAAATTACCTAGTGTGATTAACAACGTAATTTCTCATGATTTGCTGTTGTGCAGCTGATGCAGTATTGTGATTCACATTATTGCTGTTGGAATTGGGGCTGCTGGTAACTGATGTGACATTCCCGGTATTGAGCATTTCCCTCGAAGCAATGTCTTTCACATTAACATTATTAGCTTGAGCATATTTTCCACTGTCTTTGTTCGCATGATTGGAGGTAGTATTAGTAACGTCTGCGTCTATTGAAGGTAGAACACCACCACCATTTGAAACATGTCTACTGAATTGATGGTGATTGTGATGATGACGACGTTCTTGTTCCTGAACGAACGTGGGGATGCAAGAAGCTGAATTCCATAATCTATCGCATTTATGCGGAGCGTTGGTTTCATTATACCCCATATCTACTGAATACGGCAATGAGCTGTAAAAATCATTAAAATCATTATTAAAATCCACGAGTATGTTATTTTGCAAACACACATTTCTTCGCAGCTCAATTCGGTCTTACGGATACAACACGAACTTACTATTTTTGCTGATTAGTCGTAGCCTTGCTATTATTTCCTTTCTTCGTCCACTCCAAATCTTTCATCAACACTCCGCATACGCACAAGTTCAGAAAAGCTCCAGCAAACAAGCAAGTAGTATCACGCCAGCCATATTCGGCTATAAAATATTGCATCTTTAGCATTTTAACTTTATTTATTATAACTGAAACAAAAGAAATTCACTTTACCAATGAGATATTGGGTCAACGGGGAGAAAATAAATGTTCCAATCCCTCCTCCGCATACAGATAAACCTGTAGCCAAGGATCGGCGGTTTTCAAAATAGTAGGCAACAATAACCACAGCGGCAACGTAACAGAGAGAGAGGCCAAAACCAGTGATGACTCCAAAAGTGAAGTACAGCACATATATGGACTCTGGAAATGGAAAGCAAAACATTTAATTAATATAATCCAGCATAAGTTCGCGATTGTTTGAAAATAAATAAATTATGTGTACAACGATTACTTGCAAAGGATGACAAAAGGAAACCAATTGCAGCCAATAGCCCACCAATGATCGTCACTCGACGACAACCAAACCGATCAGTCAAAGAAGAAGCAATCGGACCTGATAACAATGGCATTGCCGCAAGCAAACTGCCAACCCATGCCGTTGTCCACTCAGACTCTTTAAATGAACGATCAAATTCCACAAAAAAGTGACCGAAAGAAAAGGTTACTCCGTCAGCTATCAAGTTAACGAGAAAAGCAGCTCCGACAACCACCCACCTAAAGAAATGTAATCGTTGACATTATTATGTTATGTTCGATGATTTCAGTCTTGACATTTTTTGACAGAATACAAAACATGAAGGCTTTGCTTACCCCCAACCTCCATCAGGAGGAGCTCTTTCTAATGTCGTTGATAGTTCAGAAGCTTCAGTGTCAGTGGACTCATGCCGACCTCGTTTCTTTCCGCTACTGTGACCTGAAGAGCTCCTGGAACCTCCATTGGACTGGAGCATTGCGGTGGCTGCTTCTCTATCGACTTCAGATCCTTTATTTCCTCCATGTGGCTGCGGGCTTCGGTTTTTGTTCTGATCCATCCCCATTCTACCATTCTTGGGCACACATGCACCCGGAGACGTTGTAATATTGAATAACTGTCTGGAACGATTAGTATTTGTAGCTACTTATATTAATCCACTGAAAAATCTGAAATCAAAAAAATTACCTTATTATAATACCGTTAGAAATAGATAAATACCTCAGCCATTATTCTCTCAGCTAACATTATTAAAGATCCCCGTAGTTTGGCCCAATCAAATTCTTAACCGAAAAACTATAAAACTACGTATAAAACGTAATGCTACGCCAAATCAATATGCCATCCGTATTTCAAACAAAGCAGCCTCAAAATGAAAAAATGCGTTCAGTTTCAGCCCCATGTCACCATGAAATCCATTATGTTTTCTGTTCCATTTGACATTTGACAACATCAGAGTCACACGAGAAAACGGGGAACGAATGAATTGAGCTAATGTTGAAGTTGCAGGTCATGTCTCTTGTGTCACCTCTATGACGTGCTCCCTGGAGGTCTCAGGGGACACAAAGAAATAGAACGATGTCGTTTCAAAAAAATACGGTTGATTCTTTGTTCCTTCTTTCTTTTTCTTTACGCTCTTATTCACCTTGGCATGCGAAAAGCTTGTACATCACAGAGAGTCGCCTTTTGATTCTAACCGAATGCATTTGCTTTTCCACTTTCCCACGTCACGATCCTCGACTTGATGAAAGGCAGAGGCACACATATTATTTACTTTCACTCCCTTTGAGGGAAAAGCGTTCTTCCCAAGTGGACCAGAGTTCAGTGAGGCAGGAAGAAATCAAGGCTCTGGAGACCCGCCCGGCACTCAGACTCTCAGCCAAGAAAAAGCACACTTTTTGGGCATCGGCTCACAGCACAGAACTCAAAGTGAGTCGACAAGTGAGAAGTGAGGCAGACAACTTGACGTCAATGTCATCGTCATCGTCACACAAACCGGAGATGGCACATACAAATCCAAAGTCTCCGTCTCTTCTACTTCACACATATACTGACAATGACAACCAACCGTCGACTATAATTAGTATACATTGCAAATCTGCTTCGGAAATTCTCATATCGACTATATACATCCTTATCCTTGCCCGTCTCATACACATTCATAATACATTATCGTACTTGCAAGCAAAAGTGCATACCGGAAATTTCACTCAGCACAATTTGCATTCTAATAGAATTTCTACCTAAAATAGACCAGACGAAACGTGTCATGGAATCAATGACGTAAAATATCAAGAATCCTAACTAACACATGCAAAGCAAATTGTCTAAAAAATGTAACGTAGACTAGAATGCAAAACCAATTAACTCCTCCTAATTACGTACTAAATAATTACAAGAGGAATTGATGTGCCAGTGCAGTAGTTCAATGTGTGCAGTCTTCAATGTGCTCGACAGCAAGTTTGACTAAAACGATCTACTAGAAACTAGAAACTTGACTGCTGATTAGAAAATAACACTAATAACAATGATTACCGATGTTGTACGGTTCGGTTACTCGTTGTTGTTACTCCAGGACGTGAATAACATGAAAATGGATACATGAGTCATAGAGTGAAAGAAGACAATAAAAATGACGCCAATCACGATCACATCACAAGAACATGCAATGCAAATGCGCCTTGGCTCAATGCAATGACCGTGCACACATTATTCATCACGACTCTTTTTACTACTCGGGCTGTTTGCCATTCGCCATTCCATTCCCCATGACTGTCTTACTGTTTTACATTGATACAAATCTGCACATTCGCTATTAATAGTGAATGCGAATGCCAGCTCAGAGTCTCCGGAGGAGGAGGGACGACCCCAGAAAAGAGACAAAGACGGAACATTCCAACTTTCAACTTGGTCGCAAACCCAATTTTGGGATGCTACACAAAAAGATAAATTGTTCACAGAGTCATTCCAGACGGAAAGTTCTTCGTCAAACTTTCTTTTGATCCATTTCAAAATCCCAATACGAGATGAAACAACTTTTTGCAGTATGTACAAAGTACGCAAAGTACACAAAGTGAAGCTCAAAACTATAAAATCTAGGATTATACATTATACTTTATCCTTTAAAACTAAAAATAAACTTTATGAATCCCGAGCCCCTAAGCTTATTCAAATCCACTTTATCTGTTAAAAAGAATGAGAATGTTAAATGTCAAGAAAAAGTCAAGACCGATCACTCACTTCTGGACCTGCAAATATGAATGACATGCTTCAACAGTCAATGAATGAATGAATCAGTCTCCAACGGAAATGTCTTAACTTCAGGTTCGGTGCATCAACACCAAGACTGGTTGGTGTGGCATAAAGTGTGATTTCAGAAAAGGAGATAGAGGAAGGTTAGTAATAATTAAATAAAAAGGTGAAGATAAGAAGGCGAATATGCACTTTGCTCCATGACCTCCCTAGCACACCATCATATCACCACACGACCGAAAGCCATAGCCATAGCCATGAATTCACATTTATGTCTGGAGATTCCGAATTTCCTTCGCCTCAGTGTCTCATTATTTCTAAACTTTATCTTAATTTAAAAATGAGCACTACTCCACAGGAAACAGTTTCAAAGCAACAGTGCTCCCAGTTAAAATTGTGACAATTTCAATATTGCATTATATTTCGCAAATTCAGAATTGCTATTGCACCTGCACGGACGCTTGCACATCCGTTATTGTTACACAATCATTGCAGGAATGCGAATTGGAAACTACAAAAACTGGCAACTGGAAGTAGGAACAGTAGGAAAAAGTTAAATGTGCTCTGAGCCAACGTTGTGTAATCCCTTTGAGACCCTTGAGCTCCTGAATGCAAAATCCAATGCAAATTCTAATGACAGAATTCTAACACAAACGTCTTTACAGAATGAGTTCTCCTGGCTGGAAGGCTCTTCTGAGTCTTGTGTCTCATTATGCAAATGACAGTGTTCTGTTGCGTTTCGTTCCCTGACCATGTTCAATTTAAAGTCCTATGAAACGATACCAGAAAGACCAGAATCCACATTCAACGATATGTACAAATTGTTACTGTTTTCTCCTTTTGTTTCAAAGGAAGGACCCGGCCGTGTGGCTGGCACGGAACGACGTCGACTCTGATCTTACAATTACAATGTTACAATTTACAATGTTAAATCATGGAATTTTCCAAACGCACATAACTTTGTCCACTTTGACTTTGTTCTGCCCAAATCCAATAGAATGTGAAGTTGTCAACTCCCTTTCATGCAAGAATTCTCAAGTGACATGGTTTCGCACTGTCAAAATAACATGTGCGCAAACAGAATGCCAAAGATGACCCAAAATTCCTTTCATATGAGCCACTTGAACTTATACTACGTTGTATTTACACCCGTCGCTCCTTCTTCGTGCTTCGAACACAAACAATTGATTCGTCTCGGTTTTAATCTCAACGAGTCCAGTCACTCCAGTGACTCCAGTCTAACAAAAAAAAGTGTCACTCGTGTAGAGTCAGAAGGTCAGAAGTCAGAACCACAAATCACGACGTTTCACCTTTTAACTTAAAGTCACTCCAACCTTTTATCGCAATCGCAATTGAGTTTATTGTGCTATTAATTAATTAAAAATGTTAATCGCCTGACCATGACCACAACAAGCGTTAAATGCAGACTGCAGACGAGCAGACATGAGACTGACACAACTGGGCCAACCGGACCGTTGAACTAAAATAATGTAAAACTATCCACCTTAAAAGCCTTACAGATTAAAAAGATGAAAGTCGTCGTATTATGCTATGTCAACAATGTCAGCAATAGCATTCACTGTCGATTTCAATCGTACTAACGATATGAGAGCGAGACAAAGAATCATAAAAACGTATTAGTTGAAATTACGAAATGAATTAGCCACTTGTTCTATTCTTAAAATGCTCAAATGGGATCATCAGATAATGCATCCCTAATCCCTATCCATGTCGGATGTCTTAGGTTGTCGTTTGTCGATTCGTCGCATATCAACAAAGAACTTAAAACTAGTTGACCTAGAATCCTTATTATATCTTTAAATGCCTTTAATGTAAATGAGAAATTATTATACGCTTACCTTTAATTCAGTGGATTTGCGTCTTCCCTTCCTTGGTCAATAATAATTGAGCAGTAGTGTTGTTAGAATCTTGACTTCTTGACATATAATTGATATAACTGGAATAATTAGAACTTGATGACATGAACCCATTTGGGGGTCCAAAATTAAACTTGAGAAATTGCTTTCGAAACTTTCAAAAGCTGGTAATGTTTACTCTTCGACGGCAAAACAACAAATGGTGACAGCTTGAGTTAGCGTTAGCACAATGGGCTTGAACCTTGTAGGACGCGAGGACGCGAGCGACACGCCAAGACAAAGGAAAAAGGTGGGTTCAAAACGTATGGTTTGAGTTTGGATGGCTTCTCTAAGAATTTGAGTTTAATTAACGTGAATTAAATTACGTTCACAAATTAAAAATTATGATGATACAACATAAAATAAAAATTGTTAAAGATAGAACAAGAAATGGGAAGATGTGTGATTTCCAAAGACAAGAAATTATGGTGATTGTTGATTTTTTTTACAATTTTTTAGGCTAGAAAGTAGAGAGAAATGGAAACAGCTTACACCAGATTACTCCATATGAATGATTGTACGTAGTATAATTTATAATTTGTATAATGAGTTAATGAGGTGGAACCAAAACCAACTATAACTGACTTATAGTCTGCTTTTCAATATTTTGATACGTTTTCGAATAACAAAAAAAGTGGCTTAGAAATTGTAATTTTTTGGTAGGTATTGGATGATTATGATTTCTGAAATTGGCATCACTTGAAACAGTGATTGGAAGTGTCAGACAAAACTTGAAAATGAATTTGAGTTGAATGAGAATTGAAATTAATAAAATTGTTATAAGACAAGGGGACAGAGAAAGGTCAGTTGAGTTGACGAGACACGAACAAGACAAAGAATGTTGACAGAGGGTCATTCCCTTACAACAAGTAAGCAATGTCAGAATGAATTAATCAACAAGACAATTAATTCGGTGAATTTCCAAATAAATTGAGATGAAAATGACGGGGAACAAGTTGGATCCTAATTTTTACGGAATTTTACATACGCACACTGACGATTAGAATTAATTGCAGTTGATAAAGAAAAACGGGAAACAGATGAAAACTTTTGAGGAAGGAGACCTAAAAAATGCAAACTTTTTGTTCTAAATTAGTGTTGTTCTTTTTGTCTTGGTTAGTGTGCGGTGCACTTATGGAAGAATGTTCCTAGTGACACTTTGAGTTTGGGAAACATGTCAAAATTGTTTGTGTCGCAAATGGTGATGAAGATAAGAGAGAAAGAAGGATTGTGAGGAAGGATTTAAGGTTGTCACGAGACGAACAACGACATGGAGGAAATTAGCTAATAATGTATTATTAGGATGAAGTTGGGATCCTTTCGTCCCCGGATGTTTGCCCTTTTTGTTTTAAAAAAAAATGTTGATGTCGTCTTTCGAAAGAGGAATATATAAGTCACAGAAGTGTTTCCAGTTACGATGATGACGCTAGTGTGTTGTTGTTATACACGGTTAATAACCAAAGACAGGAGAAAAGTAAGAGATGAGATGACAAAAGAAAGAATTAGTGAGTCGCTATATGTTCGTTTGGGTTGTCGCTATGTCGCTGTGTTCTTCTTG